>JAXIVJ010003283.1:0-96255 GCA_036785665.1 Chirona hameri
ACACACACACACACACGCACACGCACACGCACACGCGCACGCGCACGCCCACGCCCACGCCCACGCCCACGCCCACGCCCACACACACACACACACACACACACACACACACACACACACACACACACACACACACACACACACACACACACACACACACACACACACACACACACACACGTCCCAGACTTTGCGAAGCAAGGCTTTGTGGCTGTATGGCACGGTCACCATATCGAAGTTGAAACCGAAGCCGATGGCTTCAAAGTTCGAAATCTGCCGGCCGGAACCGAAATGAGGTACTTTAGAATTCAAAATCACAAAATCACAAAGCCGAGCGGAGCCGAACCTACTGGCTTCCAGTAACCGGAACGTCAACGCGAAGCCGAAGGCAGCGGCTTAAAACAAATCGTGACTAGAAGCCAAAGATGAACGCAGTAATTTCGTTTCCGTAAACTCTAAAAACAAACTAAAATAAAACAGCGAATGCACGCGTTTACCATCTATATTAGACATGCAGTGAACTTAAAGGCCACTTTGATAGCTCATGCTTGGATGACTTTAATGTCTGAGTTTGCTGCTTATTGACCTGGAAGTCCAAGGCTGAAAACTAATTCAACTGCCTGGCAAACGCGAAGTCAAAAATTTATGTCATCGTATGAAAATGCATGCTTCGTGAAGCTGAAGTGGAAACTAAGCCCGGCCGACGGTTGTCCTTACATCTGGCCCACACTACACTCTATGAACGATCTCTGGCTCTCGTCCCCGCCACCAGCGACCTACCCGCAGCTGCATGGAGAGCATGATCTTGGAGATGGGTCCAGAGTCTTTGAGCTGGTAGGGCGTCTCGTGCACCTCGAGGTCGGGCTGGCGCAGCAGGTCCTTGACCTCGATCTGCAGGTGGCCGAGCCGGCGATCTGTCGTGCTGTCCACCACCTGGCCGGCCGGGGCAGAGGCGAAACGGTCCGTCACACACCAACGCCATCAGACGTCACACAAATCAACTCATATTGCTACCATTGTGTAGCGAGTTTTGGTGGATTTCGTCACCTCTGCACATCCCACAAACACGGCTCAGTATGGGAGAGTCGGGAGGAGAGTCGGGAGAAGGAGAGTCGGGAGAAGGAGAGTCGGGAGAAGGAGAGTCGGGAGAAGGAGAGTCGGGAGAAGGAGAGTCGGGAGAAGGAGAGTCGGGAGAAGGAGAGTCGGGAGAAGGAGAGTCGGGAGAAGGAGAGTCGGGAGAAGGAGAGTCGGGAGAAGGAGAGTCGGGAGAAGGAGAGTCGGGAGGAGAGTCGGGAGAAGGAGAGTCGGGAGAAGGAGAGTCGGGAGAAGGAGAGTCGGGAGAAAGAGAGTCGGGAGAAGGAGAGTCGGGAGAAGGAGAGTCGGGAGAAGGAGAGTCGAGAGCGGAGAAGGAGAGTCGGGAGAAGGAGAGTCGGGAGAAGGAGAGTCGGGAGAAGGAGAGTCGGGAGAAGGAGAGTCGGGAGAAGGAGAGTCGGGAGAAGGAGAGTCGGGAGAAGGAGAGTCGGGAGAAGGAGAGTCGGGAGAAGGAGAGTCGGGAGGAGAGTCGGGAGAAGGAGAGTCGGGAGAAGGAGAGTCGGGAGAAGGAGAGTCGGGAGAAGGAGAGTCGGGAGAAGGAGAGTCGGGAGAAGGAGAGTCGGGAGAAGGAGAGTCGGGAGAAGGAGAGTCGGGAGAAGGAGAGTCGGGAGAAGGAGAGTCGGGAGAAGGAGAGTCGGGAGAAGGAGAGTCGGGAGAAGGAGAGTCGGGAGAAGGAGAGTCGGGAGAAGGAGAGTCGGGAGAAGGAGAGTCGGGAGAAGGAGAGTCGGGAGAAGGAGAGTCGGGAGAAGGAGAGTCGGGAGAAGGAAAGTCGGGAGAAGAGTCGGGAGAAGAGTCGGGAGGAGAGTCGGGAGGAGAGTCGGGAGGAGAGTCGGGAGGAGAGTCGGGAGGAGAGTCGGGAGGAGAGTCGGGAGGAGAGTCGGGAGGAGAGTCGGGAGGAGAGTCGGGAGAAGGAGAGTCGGGAGGAGAGTCGGGAGAGTCGGGAGAAGCTCGGACAGATCGATGTCAGATCACAGATGGGTGCAGAGCAAAGTTTCGTTTCAGCCAGAACAACAGATTGAAAGAGACAGTGGATAAATTGGGCGGGCGCTTTCAATGCACATTCTTTACATCACTATAGAGGTTAGTAGATGGCCGTATTGAACATCACTATAGAGGTTAGTAGATGGCCGTATTGAATGTCACTCGTCTAATGAGTCAGCCGACACACACAATACGCCAACCCCGACCTTCCAAACGGTTCTGATACAGCATGGCAAAACATCAGTGTAGGTCTCCGAGTCTGTGAACCAATAAACCACCAAGAGTCCTACGCAGCTCAAAATATCCGTGAACATGTGACAGAGCCGCGCCTGGACTGAGCAGCGCTGCACGTCATCCAGACTGCTGTCTCTGTGCCGCGACACGCGACCCCCCCCCCCCCACACTCCACTCCATCCCCCCACTCCACCCCACCCCACCCCACCCCACTCCACTCCACTCCACTCCACTCCACTCCACTCCACTCCACTCCACTCCACTCCACTCCACTCCACTCCACTCCACTCCACTCCACCCCCCACGCCCCGCTGGCTGGGGCAGCAGGCGGTACAACAGCGGCCGGCGCCGCCGCCTCCGCCCCGAAGGATTAGGCTACACACTCCGGCTGAGTGGCCATTACAACAATGACCTGTGCCGCGCTGCCACCGATCCAACATTTACACGACAACCCGCATCTCACGTGGGCGAAAACAACACGCTTAGCGGGCCGCTGACCCTCATTACCGGTACTGGCACAACATACCCATCAGCAGCAACTATGGCCAGCTTACGGCCGCGCGTCGCCGGCACTCAACAGGTTATTCCTTGTCCTGTCAGAGAAAGCGGACCTGTCATGGCTTTTAAGCGCTGATCTTCTGCTACAGAAATAGCCAGCAGTTATGAGTATCAGACATCACGCATACCTTGGCCAATCAATGGGCAGCTCGGCACGCATGAAATCCATTACAGAAAGCAAACAACAAACGATATGGTGCGCGCACAGCGCATTACATAAAGGTATCGATAAACGCTTAAGTGTACAAGAAGCCCATTACAGGGGACTATGGTCAGATGCATGGTTATTAATTACCCTGCCAGTGTGCTGACAGTCGTATTATTGTCGGGGAAGGAAATCAATCAACCCACACAGGTCTAGTTCTGTATAGCTCCATCAAGGCTGGCTCCAGATTCAACACAAATTCGTTTGTCTTTCTGAATGATGATTCAAAGCAACCCAATCTAAGTTTAATTGCTAAGAAGATGTGACAAGTAAATGTAAACTGATTAGAATATGATGACATCAGGTTAGAATGATACGATACATGTATCAACAAGTATCTTATATTTAACTGAAGCCCTGTAATCGATGAGCTTTTTGACTATTAAATTTGGAAAAAATACTTCTAGCAAAAATAGCTTGCATTGCTAAATTGCAAGATACAGCCCAATCGAAACACAATGGATTAAATTAGATTCGGATCCAATACAATAACGAAATCCGTTTAGGACACCAATGCCTGTCGCCAAGGGCGTCGCCGTAGGCCGTAGGGGGGGGGGGGACACCGTCACCCCAGTGGTCAGGCTGGGGGATTGTTCCCCCCTCGTTTTGGAGACATAAATCCATGCTTTGTTCGGAAATATTGCAGGTTTCAATATCTTAAAAGCATTGGGAAAAGTATCAGTGCAATGGAAGAATGGAAGGGATCAGGACGATATTTTCACTTTGCTTGAGGGAAGTGGACGGGAATTTTAATGAAATTTCTTATTTCGGTAGCAGAAAAACGGGCATATTATGGCGTTTGTGCCCTATTTGTTGTTTAGGCACACTTTGTGCTTGCTGAAAGGAAACTGGCGGATAGTTTTAAGACATTGTTAGACATGTTTTTGTGTGCAAGTTTTCAGTCACTTCGACCAAATAGCTGCAAAGAAATAAGCTTCTGAAAACCATGACAACGGTCGGGCCGGTCATACGTAGATTGTCCTCTAGTTGACGGAAGACCTAGCTGCGCTCGGTAATCAAACTGTTTATGCCCGGTCCTGACCTAGAAAATATATCCATTCAAAAGCTTCTGACTAAATTTATAAAATAATATATGCTGTATGCAAGCCATTTTGTTCAAGTTCTGCCCAAATGCGTTCAAAGTTTGCAAACCGAGGTAGCTTTCGGATAATTACTTCACTCATTACTCCAAGTACATGAGCTACGTCATCCGCATCCGTTTCGGCCAGCCGTCCACAAATGACTACCCCGCACAACGAGCCGGCGGCAGTCACCGGTTCCGGGGCGATCCGTCCTCCTGGTACAGTTACGGGCACTCAGGGTCGGCCAGCATGCAAAACTGTGAGATGCGCTGAGCTCATGAAGAAGATAGAAAAAACACGCCAGTGACGTTGCCTTGTATCGCACCACAGACCTCCTAAATATCTATCAAACCCCTGACCCTGACCACCGAGCCAGTGTCTCCCGAAAGTCAAAAGCCAGTCCAGTGGCAGCCGGGTGGCGCATATAAGTTCTGATATTCACGGCATATTACAAATAAGTATAATTGCAGTCTATTGTGATCATGGATCGACGCAAAATTTGCCTATGATAGTGTGACCCTACATCCCCACTAACATGCCAAATTTCGCGGTTTTGACTGCAAGGTGCGCAGAGATATTAACCCGGGCACTCCACGGGGGGGGGGGGTTGATTTCCGCCCCCCCCCCTCAGGTTTTTCGCAGATAGCGAGAAAACGGCGGCGCGCAGCGCCGCCGAGTTTTGACACACATGTTAGGACATCAATTGCGCATACTTTGAAACAAAAATGAACCTTGGGTCACCTCAGGTCAGGTCACCAGACCAGGCCAAGTGACCCCACTTCCAAAAACGTTTGCAGTTGTGCCAAACCCAAAGCTTCTCACCGATCAGTTTGAAACTTACAGGGTGTCATGAGGGCATCAGTACCTACAATTCGTAAATCTCGGAATTTTGATATCGGTGACCTAAGGTCAGGTCAATTTCGTGACCTCCCCTAATAAATTAATGGAGAAATATTCAAATGCTTCCTATTGCAAGGATATGCATATTAATCCAATTACTTCTGAATCATGTTATTATAGGATATTATTGATGATCCAGGTGTAAGTTTTGTTCAGTGACCCATATGGGGTCATTTGAGGTCATCCGAGGTTACCACCACTTTGTCAATAACTCGCGACATAATGAATATAGAGAAGTAAAACCGACAGCAATGTGTTTGTCTCGTCGAGACACATCTCCCTATATGCAACATGACCTACTTGGGCCTTGACTTTAGGTCAAGGTCACGTGACCTTAAGTCACATTTTGAAGTTGACCTAACACAGACACCATGTATATCATTCAAAGCGCCTTGACGAGGCCAGCACAATGGCGTAAACAGTTTTCCGTTATCTTTCTTAGGTAACAAGTTAATAGATAAAAACAGTTGTGCTAAAAAGCAACATTTTTTTACCTCTGGAGCCTCAAATATTGACCTGAGATCAAATTTGAGGACACCTTGCCGATTGCAAATTTAAATGGCTGGCGATCGCTATTTTCAGTTTGTTTCTAGCTAGCATAGTTTCCGAAATATATGGGAATTTCTGGAGCGAAGTCCTAAAACAGGAGAGAAAAAACTGAAAAATATGACCTTTGATGACCTCTGGTGACCTCAATTTTGACCTGACCAAAAAAATGCTGAAATACTTTCGATAGAACTTGTATCAAGCTATCAAACGCCGTTTTCCGCTTGTCGCTATGTTACGTAGTTTTCGAGATATCAGGGGGGCGGAAATCACCCCCCCCCCCCTGCAGTTGGTGTTCGACGCAAACCCCCTGCAGTGCGCGGGTTAAGCAATCGGATGACATCCGAACGGACAGACTGACAGGTGGCTGCCACTTCTTATTACCGAGCGGGCGCGAAGCGGGCGCCCGCTCTAAGGTCTGACATTGTTTTATGGAGTACTAAAAGGACTAAAAGGACTATGTGTTACTACCACGTGTGCTCCCGTGCCGATTCATATTTCCAACCTGTTTTAGCGTCATCAGCGCGCGACCGCTCCGTCATCGCCCAAAAAGGCATTATAGACGCCTAAAAAGGCATTATAGACGCCCAAAAAGGCATTATAGACGCCCAAAAAGGCATTATAGACGCCTAAAAAGGCATTATAGACGCCCAAAAAGGCATTATAGACGCCCAAAAAGGCATTATAGACGCCCAAAAAGGCATTATAGACGCCCAAAAAGGCATTATAGACGCCTAAAAAGGCATTATAGACGCCCAAAAAGGCATTATAGACGCCCAAAAAGGCATTATAGACGCCCAAAAAGGCATTATAGACGCCTAAAAAGGCATTATAGACGCCTAAAAAGGCATTATAGACGCCCAAAAAGGCATTATAGACGCCCAAAAAGGCATTATAGACGCCCAAAAAGGCATTATAGACGGACAAAAAGGCATTATAGACGCCCAAAAAGGCATTATAGACGCCCAAAAAGGCATTATAGACGCCCAAAAAGGCATTATAGACGCCCAAAAAGGCATTATAGACGGACAAAAAATGTATTATAGACAGTTTAGCCCCTGCCAGACGCCAAACGGTACGCAACCCAACAGGCAAGGCAGCGCGCTGGTTTGCGAGCTACCTTGCCAGCCACTACCAGCAGGTTGTCACCCAGAGCCAGCGCGGCTCTCGTACCTTATCTGCGCCTCTGCACAACCCGATCGGAACGTTCCAGGGATCAGCGCTCGGTCCGCTGTTGTACAGCATTTACGCGAATGGCATGCCCCTGTATGCTCATGACGCATGTATCGTTCAGTATGCGGACGACACCCAGGTCCTTGTAAGCGGGAGACCCGGAGGCATTGGCGCTCTGATTGGATCCATGGAACGAAATCTTTCGCAGCTATCCAACTGGTTCGGCAAAAATGGAATGAAAATCAACGCTCAGAAAACACAGCTCATAGTTCTCGGTGCTCGTTAAAATCTTCGGCTGCTGCCAACGATAAGCATAAATTTATGGGCGCCACTGTCTCCGGCTCTCCCGCGGTGCGAAACCTGGGAGTAGTATTCGACCATTGCATGACGTTTGCTGCCCACACTGATGGTGTCGTGCGGCGTTGCACTGGTATTTTAATCGGCCTCAGTCATAGCAGACATAGTTTACCTCAAACGACGATTACTACTCTAGTCCAGGCTCTAGTCATTTCACTCATCCGTTACTGTATCAGTGTCTACGGAACATGCAACTCTACCCAAACCGCACGTCTCCGACCCGTCTGGTCATGTGACCGCCTGCGGCTGGCGAAGGACGGCGACCGCGATCGGCGCGAGAAGTTGCTTAACTTTGCAGCACGTATAATTTCGGGGCGCCGAAAATTTGACCATGTCAGCGATGTATTACGAGACCTTGAGTGACTTACTGCCGACAACCTGTACAAATTCCACACACTGACCCTTCTAAAACGCGTCCTGGTCACTTCGCAGCCCGAGTCACTATATAGCAATCTTATATATAGACGTCATGTGCACCAGCGCGATACACGACAAGGTGACATGATTCACGTTCCAGCCATCAGATCGGAATCAGGAAGGAGGCGATTCATTACTCAACCGTAACAGCTTTTAACATGTTACCACAGCACATACGGGATTCGAACCTACCGCAGTTCAAGAAGGAGCTGCGTAAGCATGTACTGCAGCGGCAAATGGCTGACCGATAGCGGCGCCTACTTCTTGACGACACTTACGTGAGAGTGTGTATGTGTGTCGGAGTCTGTCACCGTCTGACCTACATTTCTTTACTTGTTTGACACTGGTTCTGTAATAGCCACTCCTCCTGAGTGGAATGAGCCTATGACGTTCAATAAATAAATATATAAATAAATAAGGCGTTTACTGGTAATTGGTATGAAATAGCTTTCTATGTAACACGAAAACTAGGATATGTATCCCAAACAGCGATGAGCGAATCGCCTGGCAGTGCCTATCGAACATAGTCGTTTGAACAACAATCTACCATTCATATTTCCAAAGAAGTTATTGTTTTTCATCTATCACCTGTTAGTTTTAAATAAAATAATAATAAAAAAAACTAGTAGGTACAACTGAAAATTGCGATCCTAAGTACACATTATAAGGTAAAAACTTATTTGCATTCACATTGTCGCGAACTGTACTGATGGTTCATTCGGCACTTGCCCCCCCCCCCCCCCACACTCACAAATCTGTGGCGACGCCCCTGCCTGTCGCCGCCTATACACATGAATAATGTCACATGGAGTGGGCCCACTCAACACATGAACCACTCAACTCATTGGATACTCGGCTTTTTATAGATGGCATTCAATTTGTCTGCTCACTGGAGTGACCTGAGCCCGACGGCAGCGATCAGTCATAGAATTAAGGTAAGATCAGTCAGAGGAAATGGCCGTCCACGTTTCTTACAGTGTCGAATAACGCTTAGTCAATGTTCCAGGCGGACGGGAAATGCGTTATCGGATAGTCAGTCAGGAATGAAATGCATGCGATTATATCTGACCGGAAAAGGGCCGTCTTATAAAAGAACAATTCAACCAAAAATGGTAACACTAAACTGAAAACGCGAATGACGACCAGACCATGTCCAATTTGACTATATTTGTAATTTCGAGGTCAACCATGTTTGCCAAACAGCTCCCAGGAGACCCGTCTCCGCTCCGTCTCCGCTCCGTCTCCGCTCCGTCTCCGCTCCGTCTCCGCTCCGTCTCCGCTCCGTCTCCGCTCCGTCTCCGCTCCGTCTCCGCTCCGTCTCCGCTCCGTCTCCGCTCCGTCTCCGTCTCCGTCCCCCAGTCTCTCAGTCTCTCAGTCTCTCAGTCTCTCAGTCTCCGTCCCGTTTCCGTCCCGTTTCCGTCCCGTTTCCGTCCCGTTTCCGTCCCGTTTCCGTCCCGTTTCCGTCCCGTTTCCGTCCCGTTTCCGTCCCGTTTCCATCCCGTTTCCGTCCCGTTTCCGTCCTGTCCTGTCCTGTCCTGTCCCGTCCCGTCCCGTCCCGTCCCGTCCTGTCCTGTCCTGTCCTGTCCTGTCCTGTCCTGTCCTGTCCTGTCCTGTCCTGTCCTGTCCTGTCCTGTCCTGTCCCGTCCCGTCCCGTCCCGTCCCGTCCCGTCCCGTCCCGTCCCGTCCCGTCCCGTCCCGTCTCCGTCGTACCCACCTCCAGCGTGAGCGTCTGTGTGAGCGGGTTGGAGACGGGGAAGCTGAAGCCCTCCTCCCAGACCGGGTCCAGGGTGCGGTACTTGCAGCCGGTGGCCTCCTTCGCGTTGCCCAGCACCAGACGCACCAGCGGACTGGGCTCGGTCGCCGCTCGGGACGCCATCTGTCGACATATAACAGAAGATGAAGTTCGGCCATCACCGCAGACAAAATCCGCCATAATCGTCACGACGCGCTTGTGATCATCTGAATAACTTAAGTTGACTTGAGGTGACAAGTCCAAAATATTCAGATGCAGTCAGTCTTCGCCAAACAGCCTGAATAGCATTGCAAATCAAATGTCACAAGCAATGGTATCGACACGTCATTTCTAACATCTCTCAACGGCAGAATATGTCCAATAGGAGTACATCGACACGTGATTTCTAACATCTCTCAACGGCAGAATATGTCCAATAGGAGCACCAGTGCACACATGCGAGTCGTACAACTGAATAGCGTTAACACCTCAGATTCTCTTGCAGTGCCATGACTGCGTGTCCCTGGGAAGCGTCCCGTCTCACCGGCAGCTTGGTGGCCGAGTCGATGAAGATGGTGAGGATGGACGAGTGCAGGCCACAGTGATCGAACGCCGACAGGTCCTCGATCTCGTTCAGTTGCTGAAACGTCCCGCGGCGTCACCACTTTGACACAATGACACCCCGTGGTGTCACCACTCTGACACAATGACACCCCGCGGTGTCACCACTCTGACACAATGACACCCCGCGGTGTCACCACTCTGACACAATGACACCCCGCGGTGTCACCACTCTGACACAATGACACCCCGCGGTATCACCACTCTGACACAATGACACCCCGCGGTGTCACTCCTGACACAATGACACCCCGCGGTATCACCACTCTGACACAATGAACTGGTATCGAAGTTTGACCGAGAACAAGTCGTCACATATACTTACCATATAATTAAGGAGCATACACAAGCCACAGGTTGAGGAGCTGATCTGTCGCGCTTGGCAAGGCGATACGCTGACTGGGATGTTTTGTTTCCAGATGAAGATGTTTTGATACACTGAGTAGATAAAACAAGACGATGAGCAAGATAAAATGAGATGTTTTGCCTTGAACGTTCGTGTGTGCTATGTTGCCGATATTGTGTTCTTTGCCGTGTGTGACGAGTCCGCAGGTCTCCGGACGAACGGACAGTGACCCGGGGCCGGACGGACGGAGGCCCGGGCCGGACGGACGGAGGCCCGGGGACGAACGGACAGTGACCCGGGGCCGGACGGACGGAGGCCCGGGCCGGACGGACGGACAGTGACCCGGGGCCGGACGAACGGACAGTGACCCGGGGCCGGACGGACAGTGACCCGGGGCCGGACGGACGGAGGCCCGGGCCGGACGAACGGACAGTGACCCGGGGCCGGACGGACGGAGGCCCGGGGACGGACGGACGGACTGTGGCCCGGGACCGGACGAACGGACAGTGACCCGGGGCCGGACGGACGGAGGCCCGGGGACGGACGGACGGACTGTGGCCCGGGGCCGGACGGACGGACGGAGGCCCGGGGACGGACGGACGGACTGTGGCCCGGGACCGGACGGACAGACTGTGGCCCGGGGCCGGACGGACGGACGGAGGCCCGGGGACGGACGGACGGACTGTGGCCCGGGGCCGGACGGACGGACGGAGGCCCGGGGACGGACGGACGGACTGTGGCCCGGGACCGGACGGACAGACTGTGGCCCGGGGCCGGACGGACGGACGGAGGCCCGGGGACGGACGGACGGACTGTGGCCCGGGGCCGGACGGACGGACGGAGGCCCGGGGACGGACGGACTGTGGCCCGGGACCGGACGGACGGACGGAGGCCCGGGGACGGACGGACGGACTGTGGCCCGGGACCGGACGGACAGACTGTGGCCCGGGGCCGGACGGACGGAGGCCCGGGGACGGACGGACGGACTGTGGCCCGGGACTGGACGGACAGACTGTGGCCCGGGGCCGGACGGACGGACGGAGGCCCGGGGACGGACGGACGGACTGTGGCCCGGGGCCGGACGGACGGACTGTGGCCCGGGGCCGGACGGACGGACGGAGGCCCAGGGCCGGACGGACGGACGGAGGCCCGGGGCCGGACGGGCGGACGGACTGTGGCCCGGGGCCGGACGGACGGACGGAGGCCCGGGGCCGGACGGGCGGACGGACGGAGGCCCGGGGTCGGACGGGCGGACGGACGGAGGCCCGGGGCCGGACAGGCGGACGGACGGAGCCCGGGGACGGACGGACAGACGGAGGCCCGGGGACGGACGGACGGACGGACGGACGGACGGACGGACGGACGGACGGACGGACGGACGGAGGCCCGGGGCCGGGGCCGGACGGACGGACGGTGGTCCGGGACGTTCCAGCGCAGTACCTCTTTGATGTCGGTTACGTCCGTGGAGAGATTGAGCCAGTCCAGCTTCAGGTGGATACGACCGCTGCGGGCCTGCTCCAGCGGCACCCACTGTCAACACAGAGAACACGGTGTTACAGCACAGCACCACAGACGGATACAAGGTCACAGCACAGCACCATATATATACGGATACAGGGTCACATCACCGCAGACGGATACAGGGCCACAGCACCACAGACGGATACAGGGTCACAGCACCACAGACGGATACAGGGTTAGAGCACAGCACCACAGACGGAAACAGGGTCACAGCACAGCAACACAGACAGATACAGGGTTACAGCACTACAGACGGATACAGGGTCACAGCACCACAGACGGATACAGGGTCACATCACCGCAGACGGATACAGGGTTACAGCACAGCACCACAGACGAATACAGGGTCACAGCACAGCACCGCAGACGGATACACGGTGTTACAGCACAGCACCACAGACGGATACAGGGTCACAGCACCACAGACGGACACAGGGTTACAGCACCACAGACGGATACAGGGTTACAGCACAGCACCACAGACGGATACAGGGTCACAGCACCACAGACGGACACAGGGTTACAGCACCACAGACGGATACAGGGTTACAGCACAGCACCACAGACGGCAACAGGGTGTCACAGCACAGCAACACAGACATATACAGGGTTACAGCACTACAGACGGATACAGGGTCACAGCACCACAGACGGATACAGGGTCACATCACCGCAGACGGATACAGGGTTATAGCACAGCACCACAGACGAATACAGAGTCACAGCACCACAGAGGGATACAGGGTCACAGCACCACAGACGGATACAGGGTTACAGCACAACACCACGGACGAATACAGGGTCACAGCACAGCACCACAGACGGATACAGGGTCACAGCACCACAGACGGACACAGGGTTACAGCACAGCACCACAGCCGGATACAGGGTGTCACAGCACAGCACCACAGACGGATACAGGGTCACAGCACCACAGACGGATACAGGGTCACAGCACCACAGACGGATACATGGTCACAGCACCACAGACGGATACAGGGTCACAGTACCACAGACGGATACAGGGTTACAGTACAGCACCACAGCCGGATACAGGGTGTCACAGCACAGCACCACAGACGGATACAGGGTTACAGCACAGCACCGCAGACGGATACAGGGTTACAGCACAGCACCGCAGACGGATACAGGGTTACAGTACAGCACCACAGCCGGATACAGGGTGTCACAGCACAGCACCACAGACGGATACAGGGTTACAGCACAGCAACGCAGACGGATACAGGGTTACAGTACAGCACCACAGCCGGATACAGGGTGTCACAGCACCACAGACGGATACAGGGTTACAGTACAGCACCACAGCCGGATACAGGGTGTCACAGCACAGCACCACAGACGGATACAGGGTTACAGCACAGCACCGCAGACGAATACAGGGTCACAGCACATCACCACAGACGGATACAGGGTCACAGCACCACAGACGGACACAGGGTTACAGCACAGCACCACAGCCGGATACAGGGTGTCACAGCACAGCACCACAGACGGATACAGGGTCACAGCACCACAGACGGATACAGGGTCACAGCACCACAGACGGATACAGGGTCACAGCACCACAGACGGATACATGGTCACAGCACCACAGACGGATACAGGGTTACAGCAGAGCACCACAGACGGATACAGGGTCACAGCACAGCACCACAGACGGATACAGGGTCACAGCACCACAGACGGGCACAGGGTTACAGCACAGCACCACAGCCGGATACAGGGTGTCACAGCACAGCACCACAGACGGATACAGGGTCACAGCACCACAGACGGATACAGGGTCACAGCACCACAGACGGATACAGGGTCACAGCACCACAGACGGATACATGGTCACAGCACCACAGACGGATACAGGGTTACAGCACCACAGACGGATACAGAGTCACAGCACCACAGAGGGATACAGGGTCACAGCACCACAGACGGATACAGGGTTACAGCACAACACCACGGACGAATACAGGGTCACAGCACAGCACCACAGACGGATACAGGGGCACAGTACCACAGACGGATACAGGGTTACAGCACAGCACCACAGACGGATACAGGGTTACAGTACAGCACCACAGCCGGATACAGGGTGTCACAGCACAGCACCACATACGGATACAGGGTCACAGCACCACAGACGGATACAGGGTCACAGCACCACAGACGGATACATGGTCACAGCACCACAGACGGATACAGGGTTACAGCACAGCACCACAGACGGATACAGGGTTACAGCAAAGCACCACAGCCGGATACAGGGTGTCACAGCACAGCACCACAGACGGATACAGGGTCACAGCACCACAGACGGATACAGGGTCACAGCACCACAGACGGATACATGGTCACAGCACCACAGACGGATACAGGGTTACAGCACAGCACCACAGACGGATACAGGGTCACAGCACAACACCACACAGACGGATACAGGGTTACAGCACAGCACCACAGACGGATACAGGGTCACAGTACCACAGACGGATACAGGGTTACAGCACAGCACCACAGACGGATACAGGGTTACAGTACAGCACCACAGCCGGATACAGGGTGTCACAGCACCACAGACGGATACAGGGTTACAGTACAGCACTACAGCCGGATACAGGGTCACAGCACAACACCACACAGACAGATACAGGGTTACAGCACAGCACCACAGACGGATACAGGGTCACAGTACCACAGACGGATACAGGGTCACAGCACCACAGACGGATACAGGGTTACAGCACAGCACCACAGACGGATACAGGGTCACAGCACCACAGACGGATACAGGGTCACAGCACAGCACCACAGACGGATACAGGGTCACAGTACCACAGACGGATACAGGGTTACAGCACAGCACCACAGACGGATACAGGGTTACAGTACAGCACCACAGCCGGATACAGGGTGTCACAGCACCACATACGGATACAGGGTGTCACAGCACAGCACCACATACGGATACAGGGTTACAGCACAGCACCGCAGACGGATACAGGGTTACAGCACAGCACCGTAGACGGATACAGGGTTACAGTACAGCACCACAGCCGGATACAGGGTGTCACAGCACAGCACCACAGACGGATACAGGGTTACAGCACAGCACCGCAGACGGATACAGGGTTACAGTACAGCACCACAGCCGGATACAGGGTGTCACAGCACCACAGACGGATACAGGGTTACAGTACAGCACCACAGCCGGATACAGGGTTACAGCACAGCACCACAGACGGATACAGGGTTATAGTACAGCACCACAGCCGGATACAGGGTGTCACAGCACAGCACCACAGACGGATACAGGGTTACAGCACAGCACCGCAGACGGATACAGGGTTACAGCACAGCACCACAGCCGGATACAGGGTGTCACAGCACAGCACCACAGACGGATACAGGGTTACAGCACAGCACCGCAGACGGATACAGGGTTACAGTACAGCACCACAGCCGGATACAGGGTGTCACAGCACAGCACCACAGACGGATACAGGGTTACAGCACAGCACCGCAGACGGATACAGGGTTACAGCACAGCACCACAGCCGGATACATGGTGTCACAGCACAGCACCACAGACGGATACAGGGTCACAGCACCACAGACGGATACAGGGTCACAGTACTACAGACGGATACAGGGTTACAGTACAGCACCACAGCCGGATACAGGGTGTCACAGCACAGCACCACAGACGGATACAGGGTTACAGCACAGCACCGCAGACGGATACAGGGTTACAGTACAGCACCACAGCCGGATACAGGGTGTCACAGCACAGCACCACAGACGGATACAGGGTTACAGCACAGCACCACAGCCGGATACAGGGTGTTACAGCACAGCACCACAGACGGATACATGGTCACAGCACCACAGACGGATACATGGTCACAGCACCACATACGGATACATGGTCACAGCATCACAGACGGATACAGGGTTACAGCACAGCACCACAGACGGATACAGGGTCACAGCACAACACCACACAGACGGATACAGGGTTACAGCACAGCACCACAGACAGATACAGGGTCACAGCACCACAGACGGATACAGGGTTACAGCACAGTACCACAGACGGATACAGGGTCACAGCACCACAGACGGATACAGGGTCACAGCACCACAGACGAATACAGGGTTACAGCACAGCACCACAGACGGATACAGGGTTACAGCACAGCACCGCAGACGGATACAGGGACACAGCACCACAGACGGATACAGGGTCACAGCACCACAGACGGATACACGGTGTTACAGCACAGCACCACATACGGATACAGGGTCACAGCACCACAGACGGATACAGGGTTACAGCACAGCACCACAGACGGATACACGGTGTTACAGCACCACAGAAGGATACAGGGTCACAGCACCACAGACGGATACAGGGTTACAGCACCACAGACGGATACAGGGTTACAGCACAGCACCACAGACGGAAACAGGGTGTCACAGCACAGCAACACAGACGGATACAGGGTCACAGCACCACAGACGGATACACGGTGTTACAGCACCACAGACGGATACAGGGTCACAGCACCACAAACGGATACAGGGTCACAGCACAGCACCGCATA
Source organism: Chirona hameri (assembly GCA_036785665.1). Taxonomy (NCBI): domain Eukaryota; kingdom Metazoa; phylum Arthropoda; class Thecostraca; order Balanomorpha; family Balanidae; genus Chirona; species Chirona hameri. The sequence goes on from JAXIVJ010003283.1 coordinate 16,388, forward strand.
CGGATACAGGGTCACAGCACCACAGACGGATACAGGGTCACAGCACCACAGACGGATACAGGGTCACAGCACCACAGACGGATACATGGTCACAGCACCACAGACGGATACAGGGTCACAGCACCACAGACGGATACAGGGTCACATCACCGCAGACGGATACAGGGTTACAGCACAGCACCACAGACGGATACAGGGTTACAGCATAGCACCACAGACGGATACAGGGTTACAGCACAGCACCACAGACGAATACAGGGTTACAGCACAGCACCACAGACGGATACAGGGTTACAGCACCACATACGGATACAGGGTCACAGCACACCACCACAGACGGATACAGGGTTACAGCACAGCACCACAGACGGATACAGGGTCACAGCACCACAGACGGATACAGGGTTACAGCACAGCACCACAGACGGATACAGGGTCACAGCACCACAGACGGACACAGGGTTACAGCACAGCACCACAGCCGGATACAGGGTCACAGCACAGCACCACAGACGGATACAGGGTTACAGCACAGCACCACAGACGGATACAGGGTCACAGCACCACAGACGGATACAGGGTCACAGCACAGTACCACAGACGGATACAGGGTCACAGCACCACAGCCGGATACAGGGTGTCACAGCACAGCACCACAGACGGATACAGGGTTACAGCACAGCACCGCAGACGGATACAGGGTTACAGCACAGCACCACAGCCGGATACATGGTGTTACAGCACAGCACCACATACGGATACAGGGTCACAGCACAGTAGGCTACAATACATTATGCACAGCAATACACATACAGCTTTATGATATAAATGGTTTGCCGCAGCAATCACAGCACCTACATATTTAGTTATGATTGTATTCCACATAAACTTTTGCAAATCAGCTGTGAACATTTTCTGGAAGCAATGTTCAAGGCTGGTGCACTGGAGGGTCAACCATGGTAGAAAGTTAAGTTTTATTCCAAGTGTCACAACAGAAGAGAATGGATCTTTCGAGCCATTTGGTCACACCGTCGATTTTTGTCTTCAAAGAACGAAGCCAAGCTGAGAATAATTGCCAGGCATGTCAGGCGTGTCTTTAGCTTTGCAACACACGTTCTGCGGTAAAAGAGACATTTGCGCGGAAATGCTATTCTCCGATGTCGTGAGTGCTTCGCCTGCCCGGACTTCACGGCGCGCCTATGAATGCCGGTAAAAGCCTGTCTGGGTGTGAGCCAACACTGGAGCTGACGTTCTGTTTGCAGTCCACACAGTCCACACAGTCCACACTGGCGGCGGAGCGTCAGCTCTCAGGTCCGCCGACTGACGGCGGCAGACCACCTGAGTCTGACAAACAGGCGTCAGGCGAGCTGACCCCGCCGCCGGCAGTACCAGTCAGGCGAGCTGACCCCGCCGCCGGCAGTACCAGTCAGACGAGCTGACCCCGCCGCCGGCAGTACCAGTCAGACGAGCTGACCCCGCCGCCGTCAGTACCAGCAGGCCGCCGGCAGTACCAGTCAGGCGAGCTGACCCCGCCGCCGGCAGTACCAGTCAGACAAGCTGACCCCGCCGCCGGCAGTACCAGTCAGGCGAGCTGACCCCGCCGCCGTCAGTACCAGCAGGCCGCCGGCAGTACCAGTCAGGCCAGCTGACCCCGCCGCCGGCAGTACCAGTCAGACGAGCTGACCCCGCCGCCGGCAGTACCAGTCAGGCGAGCTGACCCCGCCGCCAGCAGTACCAGTCAGACGAGCTGACCCCGCCGCCGGCAGTACCAGTCAGGCGAGCTGACCCCGCCGCCGGCAGTACGTCAGGCGAGCTGACCCCGCCGCCGGCAGTACCAGCAGGCCGCCGGCAGTACCAGTCAGACGAGCTGACCCCGCCGCCGGCAGTACCAGTCAGGCGAGCTGACCCCGCCGCCCGCAGCACCAGTCAGGCGAGCTGACCCCGCCGCCCGCAGTACCAGTCAGGCGAGCTGACCCCGCCGCCGGCAGTACCAGCAGGCCGCCGGCAGTACCAGTCAGGCCAGCTGACCCCGCCGCCGGCAGTACCAGCAGGCCGCCGGCAGTACCAGTCAGACGAGCTGACCCCGCCGCCGGCAGTACCAGTCAGACGAGCTGACCCGCCGCCAGCAGTACCAGTCAGGCTGTCCGCAGTATCAGTCAGGCGAGCTGACCCCGCCGCCGGCAGTACCAGTCAGACGAGCTGACCCGCCGCCGGCAGTACCAGTCAGGCTGTCCGCAGTATCAGTCAGGCGAGCTGACCCCGCCGCCAGCAGTACCAGTCAGGCTGTCCGCAGTATCAGTCAGGCGAGCTGACCCCGCCGCCGGCAGTACCAGTCAGACGAGCTGACCCCGCCGCCGGCAGTACCAGTCAGACGAGCTGACCCGCCGCCGGCAGTACCAGTCAGGCTGTCCGCAGTATCAGTCAGGCGAGCTGACCCCGCCGCCAGCAGTACCAGTCAGGCTGTCCGCAGTATCAGTCAGGCGAGCTGACCCCGCCGCCAGCAGTACCAGTCAGGCTGTCCGCAGTATCAGTCAGGCGAGCTGACCCCGCCGCCAGCAGTACCAGTCAGGCTGTCCGCAGTATCAGTCAGGCGAGCTGACCCCGCCGCCAGCAGTACCGGTCAGGCTGTCCGCAGTATCAGTCAGGCGAGCTGACCCCGCCGCCAGCAGTACCAGTCAGGCTGTCCGCAGTACCAGTCAGACGAGCTGACCCCGCCGCCGGCAGTACCAGTCAGGCGAGCTGACCCGCCGCCGGCAGTACCAGTCAGGCTGTCCGCAGTATCAGTCAGGCGAGCTGACCCCGCCGCCGGCAGTACCAGTCAGACGAGCTGACCCCGCCGCCGGCAGTACCAGTCAGACGAGCTGACCCCGCCGCCGGCAGTACCAGTCAGGCTGTCCGCAGTATCAGTCAGGCGAGCTGACCCCGCCGCCAGCAGTACCGGTCAGGCTGTCCGCAGGGCGTAGGTACATGAGCTCAGACAGCGGTTCCAGAACTGATAAGATTGGACCGTGCTCGGCGAAATTCAAACTGAGCTCATACATTTCAATGTATGGTATGATTTAACAAGTAGCGCCGAGACCGAGTGTTCCTTGATGATACTAAGTAGCGCCGTAACTTCGAATGCCGGTAGCAGCCTGAGACTAGAGTGATGTGTACACTGCACAGTGGGCAACGCACGCTCGCTCTTCGTTCCTGCCCCGGGTGGGGTGTGTGGACTGATGACCGAGGGTCGACTGCGACTGGTGACTGGTGACGACTGGTGACTGAGGGTCGACTGCGACTAGTGACTGGTGACTGGTGACTGAGGGTCGACTGCGACTGGTGACTGGTGACTGGTGACTGGTGACTGAGGGTCGACTGCGACTGGTGACTGGTTGACTGGTGACGACTGGTGACTGAGGGTCAACTGCGACTGGTGACTGGTGACGACTGGTGACTGAGGGTCGACTGAGACTGGTGACTGGTGACGACTGGTGACTGAGGGTCAACTGCGACTGGTGACTGGTGACGACTGGTGACTGAGGGTCGACTGCGACTGGTGACTGGTGACTGGTGACTGAGGGTCAACTGCGACTGGTGACTGGTGACGACTGGTGACTGAGGGTCAACTGCGACTGGTGACTGGTGACTGGTGACTGAGGGTCGACTGCGACTGGTGACTGGTGACGACTGGTGACTGAGGGTCGACTGCGACTGGTGACTGGTGACGACTGCGACTGGTGACTGGTGACGACTGGTGACTGAGGGTCGACTGCGACTAGTGACTGGTGACTGGTGACTGAGGGTCGACTGCGACTGGTGACTGGTGACTGAGGGTCGACTGCGACTGCGACTAGTGACTGGTGACTGGTGACTGAGGGTCGACTGCGACTGCGACTAGTGACTGGTGACTGGTGACTGAGGGTCGACTGCGACTGGTGACTGGTGACGACTGGTGACTGAGGGTCGACTGGTGACGACTGGTGACGACTGGTGACGACTGATGACTGAGGGTCGACTGGTGACTGAGGGTCAATGGATGAGGACTGAGGACTGGCGAATGAGTAGAATGTACTTACGATGTCCTGCGAGCCGGCGCGCATCACCTCAGCCACGTCCAGGCTGCACCTGAGGACCGGTCGGGGGGGGGGGGGGGTCTCAGCTCCGGCGTCTGTCACACACTGACTTGACACGTCTAGGTCTACCATACACTGCCATCTCACGACGACACAGATGCCGGCCTGATTCTCGAGGATATTGTTTAGACCCAGGAGGGCAAATGTCATCCAACGTCGAATTGTGAATAACAGTAGCTGTTTCTTCTAAGCAACACGAACGAGAAGGCCTCCTTTTTGACAAATTATTTTAATGAGCACAAATAACAATACAATCCGTACCAATGTAAGGTTAATTGGACTGGTTCTTTGGAAATTATCGATTACCTCTTGTGCCCCTTCTAACAAAATCAAGACAGAGACCCTAAAATAAAGCTTTAGCTTAATTAATTTTATCGGTGGTCATATTGCATGCGATTTGACCAGAATATGTAAAGCATTGCAGGTCTCGAGTTATTACAGAGCGGGAGCGAAGCGCCCGTGAGGTTTCTCGTCAACTTACTAGACAAATTGACATTTGACCCAGCCCGACACGATCCCACACGGTCCGACACGGCCGTACAGACGCTTTGCGGAAGCTAATAACTTTGCAACCACTGCTCCGATTGAGATCGAGTTTTCACCATTTGATAGGTCCAACAAATCAATTTTGTTTCTGGCATGGTGCGTTCTGATAGAGGTGGTACCACAGCGCGTGGCACACGCAAACGTCGTAATGAACAAAAATCATTCTTGATCAAAAATGGCTTTATTGATCTAAGCATTAATTTATACGACCATTAAAACGCCTTAATCGACGGTAATCGAGCGGTATCTGTTGCTTCCCTGGGATAAACTACATACAAAATACGTTGTATTACATTTGTCATGATCCCCTTTCTCGAATCCGCCAAAAGGGAGTACGTCCTGAGCGCTGCATGCTTCATCGTATAAATTAATACTTAGATAAATCAAGCCATTGTTGATCAAGAATTATTTTTTTCTTCATTTCGACGTTTGCATGTGCCACGCGCTGTGGTACCACCCCTATCAGAACGCACCATACAACAATCAAAATTGATTTGATGGTCCTATCCAATGGTGAAAACCCGATCTCAATCGGAGCAGTGGTTGCAAAGTTATTAGCTTCCGAAAAGCGTCTGTACGGCCGGTTCGGGCCGGGTCAAATGTAAATGTGTCTAGTAAGTTGACGAGAAACCTCACGGGCGCTTCGCGACCGCTCGGTAATGAAGCATGCAGCGCTCAGGACGTACTCCCTTTTGGCGGATTCGAGAAAGGAGACCATGAACAATTGAATAGGTCAGTAAAACGCCTTTGCCACACCGCGCCCGCTCGGTCCTCGCCCAAAAAGGCGTTTTACTGGTTTGTTACAGACTGAAAGGACAACTAACACGTGACCAAAAACGAAAGGAAGCAAGCAAGCGTTGACATCCATACAATATCACCAAAGCATCAACAATCAACGTATCCAGCCCATACAAAATATTTAAAAAACGACTAAAATGCATACTATATGATGAAGCGGCGAAAGCACTGTACCCAACTGATTATACCCGAGCAACACATACTACAGCTACCACAATCATCTTGAGACAGCACATCAAGATAATGCTGAGATATTCTATGATGCTGGGCTGAACCGTGGCCCGGACCACTCGCAGGACGGTAACACGACACTCAGTAGCAGCCGTCAGATCGTGCAAGTACAATCAGTAGCAGCCGTCACACCGTGCAAGACGGTAACACGACACTCAGTAGCAGCCGTCAGATCGTGCAGGACGGTAACACGACAATCAGTAGCAGCCGTCAGATCGTGCAGGACGGTAACACGACACTCAGTAGCAGCCGTCAGATCGTGCAGGACGGTAACACGACACTCAGTGGCAGCCGTCAGATCGTGCAGGACGGTAACACGACACTCAGTAGCAGCCGTCAGACCGTGCAGGACGGTAACACGACACTCAGTGGCAGCCGTCAGATCGTGCAGGACGGTAACACGACAATCAGTAGCAGCCGTCAGACCGTGCAAGTACAATCAGTAGCAGCCGTCACACCGTGCAAGACGGTAACACGACACTCAGTAGCAGCCGTCAGACCGTGCAGGACGGTAACACGACACTCAGTAGCAGCCGTCAGACCGTGCAAGTACAATCAGTAGCAGCCGTCAGACCGTGCAAGACGGTAACACGACACTCAGTGGCAGCCGTCAGATCGTGCAGGACGGTAACACGACAATCAGTAGCAGCCGTCAGACCGTGCAAGTACAATCAGTAGCAGCCGTCAGACCGTGCAGGCATAAACAGGCCGGTCAGGTAGCGATAAGCTCAGGTCATAAGCGGACCTCGTTGATGTCATGCAATGTTACTGCAGCCGTAGTCCGGAGCCGGTGGCTAGCACAGTTGGTTTCGGTTAGTGCTGTTAGCGTTAATATCGGACACCACATCACATACGGCAGGTCTGACCAGGCCGTTTGGACGGTGGACGGCAGGTCTGACCAGGCCGTTTGGACGGCAGGTCTGACCAGGCCGTTTGGACGGCAGGTGCCGGCTACAGAACACTTGGCATCTCCCACAACACACCAAGTACTATTAATTCGCAGACAGCCAAATGCAAAACGGAGGATCAGGGGTTCCGGCACCGAGAGTTGTGGCTGTGAGGGTGTGAGGTGCCGGATGTTGTGTGTTGTGTGTGTGAAGGGTGCCGGTGTCGGGTGTTGTGGGACTGGGTGTGAGGGGTGCCGGTCTTGGGTGTTGTGGGTGTGAGGGGTGCCGGTGTCGAGTGTTGTGGGACTGGGTGTGAGGGGTGCCGGTGCTGGGTGTTGTGGGTGTGAGGGGTGCCGGTGTCGGGTGTTGTGGGACTGGGTGTGAGGGGTGCTGGTGTTGGGTGTTGTGGGTGTGAAGGGTGCCGGTGTCGGGTGTTGTAGGACTGGGTGTGAGGGGTGCCGGTGCCAGGTGTTGTGGGTGTGAGGGGTGCCGGTGTCGGGTGTTGTGGGACTGGGTGTGAGGGGTGCCGGTGTTGTGTGTTGTGGGACTGGTGTGAGGGGTGCCGGTGCCAGGTGTTGTGGTGTGATGGGTGCCGGTGCTGGGTGTGTGGTGTGAGGGGTGCCGGTGCCAGGTGTTGTGGGTGTGAGGGGTGCCGGTGTCGGGTGTTGTGGGACTGGGTGTGAGGGGTGCCGGTGTTGTGTGTTGTGGGACTGGTGTGAGGGGTGCCGGTGCCAGGTGTTGTGGTGTGATGGGTGCCGGTGCTGGGTGTGTGGTGTGAGGGGTGCCGGCGCCGGGTGTTGTGGGTGTGAGGGGTACCGGTGCTGGGTGTTGTGGGTGTGAGGGGTGCCGGTGCTGGGTGTGTGGTGTGAGGGGTGCCGGCGCCGGGTGTTGTGGGTGTGAGGGGTACCGGTGCTGGTCCTGACAGTGTGTGCGACATATGTCACACGGCAGATGTCTGGTGACTGGCAGTCGAGCCGCCACACGCCGATACTCAGCAGCAGCGATCAGAAAAACGACACAATAATTCCGCCTCAGCGTGACGCGACATTACAATAATTCCGCCTCAGCGTGACGCGACATTACAATAATTCCGCCTCAGCGTGACGCGACATTACAATAATTCCGCCTCAGCGTGACGCGACATTACAATAATTCCGCCTCAGCGTGACGCGACATTACAATAATTCCGCCTCAGCGTGACGCGACATTACAATAATTCCGCCTCAGCGTGACGCGACATTACAATAATTCCGCCTCAGCGTGACGCGACATTACAATAATTCCGTCTCAGCGTGACGCGACATTACAATAATTCCGCCTCAGCGTGACGCGACATTACAATAATTCCGTCTCAGCGTGACGCGACATTACAATAATTCCGCCTCAGCGTGACGCGACATTACAATAATTCCGCCTCAGCGTGACGCGACATTACAATAATTCCGCCTCAGCGTGACGCGACATTACAATAATTCCGCCTCAGCGTGACGCGACATTACAATAATTCCGCCTCAGCGTGACGCGACATTACAATAATTCCGCCTCAGCGTGACGCGACATTTAGTAGAAATAGTCCGGGTTTGTTCTGGTGAGGGATCGCTTATCGGAGGGCTTATCGGAGTCGGAGGGCCCAATGCAAGTCAATCAACAATGGAATACCAGCATAGGCCGCACGACAACAACGCAAGGCCAGCACGTCAAACCAAAGCCAGCCATCATCCGTCCTCATTTGACGGGCGCTGCAGGCCGAAGCAGCAGCAGTGGGCACACACACACACACACACACACACACACACACACACACACACACACACACACACACACACACACACACACACACACACACACACACACACACACACACACACACACACACACACACACACACACACACACACACACACACACACACACACACACACACACACACACACACACACACACACACACACACACACACACACACACACACACACACACACACACACACACACACACACACACACACACACACACACACACACACACACACACACACACACACACACACACACACACACACACACACACACACACACACACACACACACACACACACACACACACACACACACACACACACACACACACACACACACACACACACACACACACACACACACACACACACACACACACACACACACACACACACACACACACACACACACACACACACACACACACACACACACACACACACACACACACACACACACACACACACACACACACACACACACACACACACACACACACACACACACACACACACACACACACACACACACACACACACACACACACACACACACACACACACACACACACACACACACACACACACACACACACACACACACACACACACACACACACACACACACACACACACACACACACACACACACACACACACACACACACACACACACACACACACACACACACACACACACACACACACACACACACACACACACACACACACACACACACACACACACACACACACACACACACACACACACACACACACACACACACACACACACACACACACACACACACACACACACACACACACACACACACACACACACACACACACACACACACACACACACACACACACACACACACACACACACACACACACACACACACACACACACACACACACACACACACACACACACACACACACACACACACACACACACCAGCTCTACGGTGTACAGAGTCCCGGTCAGCGGCACACGAGAGGAGCGGAACAGCACAGCCGGGCCAGTCCACACAGCAACACCGGCGGCGGCGACGGCGGCGGGTACACACACTCCCCGGGCCGACACGTGCACACTCGCACACACTTGCACGTGTAAGTACGTGTAACACACACACACACACACACACACACACACACACACACACACACACACACACACACACACACACACACACACACACACACACACACACACACACACACACACACGCACACGCACACGCACACGCACACGCACACGCACACGCACACGCACACGCACACGCACACGCACACGCACACGCACACGCACACGCACACGACAGACAGAAGCGGGCGCGGCCGGGTCAGACCAGCTCAGCTGAGGTCAACAAGGGTCACGGCTGCCTGCTACCTGCCCAGGAAATCGTCCTTATCCAGCTTGCTGGCGTCCCAGTCCCAGAGATCGATACGGGCCCTCATGCCGCACGGCCGCATCAGCGAGACCTGCAGGGTGGCACCAGGTTAAATACACCGGATCACACCGGGTCAGACCGGTTCATACCGGGTCAGACTGGATCATACCGGGTCAGACCGGATCATACCGGGTTATACCTGATTATACCGGGCAGAGACGCATTGGAGAGACCTGGAGGGTGGCACGAGGATAAACCCCGCACTGGATCATACCGGATCGGACCGAGCTACACCAGACAGAGCCATAGCAGGCAGACCTGCAGGACGGCACATAATGAAACCAAACCGGATCATACCGGATCGGACCGAATTACACCAGACAGAGCCATATCAGGCAAACCTGCAGGACGGCACATAATGAAACCAAACCGGATCATACCGGATCGGACCGAATTACACCAGACAGAGCCATATCAGGCAAACCTGCAGGACGACACATAATGAAACCAAACCGGATCATACCGGATCGGACCGAATTACACCAGACAGAGTCATATCAGGCAAACCTGCAGGACGGCACATAATGAAACCGCACCGGATCATACCAGAGCCTTGTTCACGACGCCTGCTGACGGGCTGACTGCTGCTGCCTACTGCTGTCAAAACGTATCGACCAATCTGCGTGGACCAGTGGGGGAATGGGATGTGGGGAGGGTGTATGACGTCATACCTCTGCTGCCTCCTGCTGTCGCTGCTGCCGGAAAATAGCGTCAGCCGGGCAGCAGATAACACAAATTGGCGCACGCGGCAATTTCCAAACGTGAAGCGTCGATAAACAACCAACGATCTCCAAGCGAAAAGCTTGAAGAAGCGAAGATGGATATGGAGCAAGACTGCGATAATTTTAGTTTACTGTTTATGTTGGTATTAGGTACCATAAGCCAGGCTTTCTGTAGGAGCAAATGTATCGTAGAAAGTACGCCAGATATGTATCGTGAATCGACAGAATTTGTGTTCAAGTAGTAATCGCCGGCGATGACGTAGGTTGGTGTGTGCTGCCGTTTTGGCAGCCGTGGGCAGCCAGCAGGAGGTCGTGAACAAGACTCAGATAATACCAAAGCCGCATCAGGGAAACCTGCAGGGCGACAGTCGATCACACAAAACCACCATGTGTCTGGCTGAGCCGTCACTTGCCAGGTGTGCAAACCATAACATATACAAGGGCGTGGGCAAGGGGGGGGGCTAAGCCCCCCCCCCCCCCCGTGGAGGCCAGGCGGGCCCCTCTAGCGACCGAGCGAGGGCCCCCTGGGGCCGAAGGCCCCAGTGTTTTAGATGGTGGCAGGCGCCTGCAAAACGCCTTACGTGGCATAAAAGAACGCCCACGAACCGAACAAATTGTAACATGAATAAATAGCAGCACTTACATGTCTGTTAAAGACATGCATATGTAAATACGTAGAAAGAGGCCCCAGCAAGTGTGGATAGGGCCCTCTACCAGATTGTAAAGGGCCCTGCCGATCTGCAGAGGGCCCCCTGTCGGCATTTAGAGGGCCCCTACGGTTGTAGAGGGCCCTCTGTCGGCTGTTATAGGGCCCTCCCGATCTGGAGAGGGACCTCTGCCGGTCTTTAGAGGGCCCTGCCGATCTGCAGATGCCCTGCCGATCTGCAGATAGCCCTGCCAATCTGTAGAGGGCCTCTGTCCTGTCGGCATTTAGAGGGCCATGTCGACCTGTAGAGGGCCCTCTTCCAGGCTTTAGGGGCTCTGTCGATCTGCAGTGTCCCAGCCAATCTGTAGAGGGCCCTCTGCTGGCCTTTAGAGGTCCCTGTCGAGCTGTACAGGGCCCTATGTAGGCCTTTAGAGGGCCCTTCCAGCATGTCGAGGGCCTGCCGACCTGTACAGGGCCCTCTTCCAGCCTGCTGGGGCCCTGTCGATCTGCACAGAGTACTCCAGTCAATCCATAGAGGGCCCTCTGTCAGCCTTTATATGGCTCTGTCGGCCTTTAGAGGGCCCTTCCGGCCTGTAGAGGGTCCTGCCGATCTGTAGATCGCCCTGGCAATCTGCAGAGGGCTTATAGGGCCCTGCCGACCTGTAGGTATAGAGGGCCTATTCCAGTCTTTAGGGGTCCTGTCGATCTGCAGGGTCCCAGCCAATCTGTAGAGGGCCCTCTGTCGGCCTTTAGAGGGCCCTGCCGATCTGCAGATGGCCATCTGACGGCCTTTAGAGGCCCCTGCCGATCTGTAGAGGACTCTATGCTGGCCTTTAGAGGGTCCTGTGGTGGTAGAGGTGCTCTGCCGGTCGAGCGCCGGTGAGGCTCTCGAAGGAAGATCAGTCAAAGTTCTCATTATTTTTCAGTGTATGCTAGTAACGTCTGAGAGGAGTGCAAGGCTTTGACAAATGTAGGCTTTGGCTTTGACTCGAACTCGGGCTGTACCAGGAAAGGTGACTCAAACTCGGGCTGCCACTACCAGGAATGCCCAGCGCTCTCCCACTGAGCTACAGGGCGGACGAATCGCTCGTTTCCGCACTATCAAAGGCATGTTAGTGTCATAATTCCTACCCCAGAATCCAGATCACTGCACAATAATTTAGATGGGGCGGAATTAATGCATTGTACTGCAATAGAAGTTGCTGTGGGGATACATAAAGCTAGGATATTCCGATATCCCCTATATTACGGCTTATTACACATATTACACTATATATATGACTATTCCATTTACGATTTTCATCTACAAGAACTCCTAAGTATTGAATGCATGTTTTGCTCGTGATTGGTGTATCATTTAATACTATGTCAAGATCTTGTCACGTCACTGATCTTAAATATATTTGGTAATTTGTCTTTGATGCATTTAGTAATAATATATTTACATGGAACTACTCGTTTTTTGTTTATTAATTAATTACTCTTCATTTGGAGCTCAACATTTCTAAGTACTTTATAGAGTTTAGTGCTTGTGCGAGGAACATATTTGATATAATTAATAAACTAAAAAACATGACCTTTTCCTCGAAAATGTGAAAATCCAATGTTATCCAAATGTTATTATTATGTTGTAATATTTCGGCCACAGGCCTTTATCAAACAGTAAAACATTTCGACACGATTTGTATTTAAAGAGGCAGTTAGGAAAACGTCGTGTCGAAATGTTTTACTGTTTGATAAAGGCCTGTGGCCGAAATATTACAACATAATAATAACATTTGGATAACATTGGATTTTCACATTTTCGAGGAAAAGGTCATGTTTTTTAGTTTATTAATTATATCAACATTTCTAGCTTGAATACAAATTGCCGTATATCATCAGCAAATAAGTAAAAGATACCTATGTCTGTTGTATTGCTGATGCCATTAATATAGAGAATAAATAAGAGAGGACCTGAAATTGAACCCTGTGGAACGCCAATGTTAATCATTTGTTTCTTAGATGCAGCCTCATCTATTATTGCCATGTTATGCCTCTTATTGATATATGACTATCGTGTTGTAGAAACCCCTCGTATCACAATGCGATGGATTTGTTTTTTTCTTCAAGAGAATTGCTAAGCAAACTGTAGCCAAAGCTTTCTGTAAATCAAGGTATAAGGAGCATGTTAATTCGTTATTTTGTAGAGATTTTGTAACTTAATCGTACATGTGTACAATCGGCATGTACGTTCTGTGTTGTTTCCTGCATCCGAATTGAAGAAGATTCAGGATAATATTTTAATTAACCCGCGCCCCGCTGGAGGTGGCAGAATCTGCCCCCCCCCCCCCCCATCCCGAATTTTCCCAATAACTTGAAAACAATGATAGATATCGACGTCAATCTTTCAGTACCTTATGCTGCATCAATTATACGTCTTATCACAGCATTTCAATGCAAATGGTTGAGTACTTTGGGAGACAATGACGTTTTAATCACGTCATGTGATGTCACTTTTGGTGAAAACAAATGTTTTAAAAATCGTAGAAATTCGAGTTTTGAAGCAAATTGCAAAAAATGGCATAATATTAAAAATAGCATCTCAGATTTTCCAAATTTTGTGTTTTTGACTCCCAAAAATATATACAAACTTTTTTACGTTGTCGAAGACGTATTTGTCGTTGTTTTACAACATACAACATACTGCACTGTTTGAATTGTGGGCCTCCTTGGCTATGAGGGCTCCTCTGATCCCATTTGCTCTCCTCTCCCCCCCCCCCCCCTGGGCGAAATCCTCTACGCCCCTGAACCTATACTAAATTCGTAGTGGAAATTCAAAGAATGGAGACCAGTGTATCACAGAGTACGAGGCCCAATATAGCTGCACGAGTTAATGGGGAGGGGAGGGGGCGGGGAAGTAGAGTGCAAGGCGCATATGTTGTTGGGGAGGAAGACGGGGGGAGGTGCCGGGGCAGTACAGACGGCGGGGTGTGGTCCGTCACACCCTCCGTGTGTGTTGGAGGGGAGGGGAGGGGAGGGGAGGGGAGGGGAGGGGAGGGGAGGGGAGTCGACCGGGCCTGTGTGGTCTGGCTGTATGTCTGTATGCCGCGTGGTGCGTCAGACAGGTGGCCGGCTGGTTACGGAGTGAGACACACACACACACACACACACAGCTGCCAGCTCAGTCGGCAGAGCGGCGCACACAGAGAGTCGCCGCCGAGACTCGTCCACCTGTCATCACGCCAGACTGCGCAGTACCGGGCAGCAGAACGGCAACAGTTCACTGCGCCGTGTCGACGGTGGCAGCGACGAACAGAGTGCAACCAAAATACAGCCCAGAACACAACAATACCGAGAAGTGCACACACGCTGGGTCCCTTCCACTAATCACCATTCAATCCACGTCAAACGTTCCCGCGCACACGACCATTCACCACGTCGTACACGCATGCACACGCGGCGCGCAGTTCGACACGCTGGCAATCATCGCCAACCAGCCCTGTACAAACTGAACCCACGCTAGCAATATCTCAAACAAACCAAATTCGAACACCACCTGTCACCAAAACGAATCAAAAATATCATAACATCATCAAACCCGAAATCGCTGACTAGCCCCTAGATCCACGAGGCCACCATGTTCACCCCCTCCTCCACCACGTCCACCCCTGCACACTTAAGAGTCGAGCTGGGCTGGGCTGGGGTGGCTGCGACGGGACCCGGAGCCGCCCGCAGCCCGTGTTACCTGCCCAAGTCGTCATCGTCGCCCGGCCCCATGTCGTGGTCGTTCACGTCCACAATCAGCCGCATACCCAGCACGTCCTCGAGTGGACTCTGCGCCCGAGACAGGCACCCGGTGAGTTAGGCACTGAGCCCGATACAGGCACACAGGGAGTCTGGCTCTGCGCCCGAGACAGGCACCCGGTGAGTTAGGCACTGAGCCCGATACAGGACACACAGGGAGTCTGGCTCTGCGCCCGAGACAGGCACCCGGTGAGTTAGGCACTGAGCCCGATACAGGCACACAGGGAGTCTGGCTCTGCGCCCGGGACAGGCGCCCGGTGAGTTAGGCACTGAGCCCGATACAGGCACACAGGGAGTCTGGCTCTGCGCCCGGGACAGGCACCCGGTGAGTTAGGCACTGAGCCCGATACAGGCACACAGGGAGTCTGGCTCTGCGCCCGGGACAGACACCCGGTGAGTTAGGCACTGAGCCCGATACAGGCACACAGGGAGTCTGGCTCTGCGCCCGGGACAGACACCGGGCGAGTTAGGCACTGAGTCCTGGATTCGCATACGGCGAGTTAGGCACCGAGCCCGGGACAGACACCCGGTGAGTTAGGCACTGAGTCCTGGATTCGCATACGGCGAGTTAGGCACCGAGCCCGGGACAGACACCGGGCGAGTTAGGCACTGAGTTCTGGATTGGCATACGGCGAGTTAGGCACCGAGCCCGGGACAGACACCCGATGAGTTAGGCACTGAGTCCTGGATTGGCATACGGCGAGTTAGGCACCGAGCCCGGGACAGACACCGGGCGAGTTAGGCACTGAGTCCTGGATTGGCATACGGCGAGTTAGGCACCGAGCCCGGGACAGACACCGGGCGAGTTAGGCACTGAGTCCTGGATTGGCATACGGCGAGTTAGGCACCGAGCCCGGGACAGACACCGGGCGAGTTAGGCACTGAGTCCTGGATTGGCATACGGCGAGTTAGGCACCGAGCCCGGGACAGACACCCGGTGAGTTAGGCACTGAGTCCTGGATTGGCATACGGCGAGTTAGGCACCGAGCCCGGGACAGGCACCCGGCGAGTTAGGCACTGAGTTCTGGATTCGCATACGGCGAGTTAGCCAATGCACCATCCTAGTACTCTCGAATGTTCCTAGGTTGCAAAAACGAATCCCTAAAAAGTCGCAGTCCCTTTTGAGGAATTTCAGTCGGAGTCCTCCGATCACTTCACTCTGCACGTATCAGTAACTACATAAGGTGTTTAGTGACGTATGGCAGCACTCAAATCAGCAGCGTGCCACGGGGTAGCTGAATAGAAAGACATAAAACTTAGGATCGGATCACAACGCAACTGCCGCCGGAAGAGGTTCTGGCGGCAGTTCCGTTGTCGCTGGGATTCATAATCATACAGCCCCGACTGTACACTACGTGGTTATCACTGGGATTCATAATCATACAGCCCCGACTGTACACTACGTGGTTATCACTGAGATTCATAATCATACAGCCCCGACTGTACACTACGGGGCGGGCGGGCAGTCACCACTGTCCTGTGTCCAGCTGAATACCAGCCCTGGTGAGACTTCCCGCCACCCACCGCCACCTGGCTGGGCTGGGTAGTGGCGTGCTGGGCGTCAGCAGTGAGTAACCCGCCTCCGCCACACACCAGCCCCGCCACTGACACTGTTATCAGTCAGCTCTGCAACAAGGCAGTGCTGACGCCGCGGAAGACGCGTCACGTACATGCATACACCGTCACCGCCACCCCGCGGGTAGCGCCGGCAGGCGGCTGGCAGGCGGTGGCTGCGGCGAGTAAGCGTTATACACAGCGCGCGGCAGAGAGCGGCAGCGCGCGGCAGAGAGCG
Source organism: Chirona hameri (assembly GCA_036785665.1). NCBI lineage: Eukaryota > Metazoa > Arthropoda > Thecostraca > Balanomorpha > Balanidae > Chirona > Chirona hameri. Next base: position 33,169 of record JAXIVJ010003283.1, read on the forward strand.
GCAGAGAGCGGCAGAGAGCGGCAGAGAGCGGCAGAGAGCGGCAGAGAGCGGCAGTCATGGTATGGGCGCACGGTGCGGGCGGTGCAGGCAGCGGCAAGCAGCAGCCGACTGGCTGGCCGGGTGTCGTCTCACCTGCCCAGCTTGTCGTCTTTGTTGCCGGGGTCATCAGTGTCGAAAAACTCCAGCCAGAGGCGCGGCCCCACAGACTCGAGCAGCGAGAACTGGGCACATGGCCGGCCCCGGCCGCAGACGTTAAACGAGCCACACAACAACCACACACACACACACACGCACCGCACACCAAAAACAAACGCAGGGACGATCAAACCCAGTCAAACCAGAAATAAGGCAAAAAATGCGCCGTCAACTACAGCACGGCAAAAAAGGTCTAACGGCAAAAGATCGTATGGAAAAATCGCATGTCGAAATATCGTACAGAACACTCAATAATACAAGCACAATACACGCCTGGAACTATGGACCAAGCTATGAACATATTGTATTGAAGCCAAGTAGCGCACACGTGAGCGGTTATCACGTGTGTTGGTGTTATAAAGCAAGGTTCAGTCGGGCAGCACTAACCGGAAAATTAGCAACACATTTTACAGAAACTTACATCCACCAATGAGCTTTAAGCATAATGCGCCTGCGGCATGTTTCCATTTTCTTCACAAGAAGCTCACATACGCTACGATTTATGCGCTCTGAGTTTGATATGCTGCCTTTTGTCCTACAGGTTTTCTTTCTCGCGAATTTGTTGCCGCTGGACTATACGCATGCGATTTTAGTTCTGAAATAGTACTATAGTCGATAACATAAAAATCATGCATTTGGTGTTGCTTGATAGCGTGTTATTACACAATCTGTTGCTGATAATTTGTACCGCGCGGAATTTTGTTTGGTATTTAGGCAGCGCAACAAAACCACGCCGGAGCCATGACAGGCGTGACACGCATGCTAAGAAGAAGAACAAACCAGCAATTTATGGAATAATAGCCATTAAATGTGCGTAATTTCCTATTATTACTGTCGTAAAACCAAAACTCGTAATTCACAGAATAAGTACCACAACAAAGGCATTGCAAGGCTAAAAACAATCCCAAAAGCGTCATTTATATAACTGATTTAATCCTCTCTTCAGCATCTTTGGCCAAACGGCCTATACTGCACTGCCCAAACATAACTGCCCGGCACCACCCGAACATAACTGCCCGGCACTGCCCGAACATAACTGCCCGAACACGCATGCAACTAGCAGGCATGTGCAATGTGCATCGCCGAGCAATCACAGTCTAAGCCCGTGTGTTATGTTTGCCAGTTAACAAACTTGATACAAACACGCAGATTGTGAATGATTGCCGTGGGAAATAAATCGTTATCATGGCACCATATGAGTCTCCATAAATGCTTCCAAAATTGTGCATATCATATGCCCAGATGCGGTATAATGCTTAACCAGGCATTGGCTGGGGTCTCAGCCGAACACCATTGGCTGGGGGGGGGGGGGGGGGGTCGTCCCCCGGTTATCTTCCGAACCAATAACCGCAGCGAAAAGCGCCAAGCGGCAATCGAAAGCTCTCAATGAGACACATCCAAAGCATAAAAGACAATTTCAAAATAAGGTCACAGGTCAGGCAGTGGCGTACTTAAGATTCACTCCAGGAGGGGGCATAAGGTAACCCCACCAAAAAAAAACTCACCGGATTTGGCCCACTATATTTTTTAGAGGGGCAAATTGTCAACTTTTTTCTTCCTTTAAAAAATCAAAAAAAATCACGTATTTTTTTGCGAAATTGGGCCACACATGTTGAATGGGTTATTTTACACGTATAATTCGATAGTAGCAGCCATTTTCACAACTTGACACCATATAAGGTCAAGGTCAGGTCACAAGGTCAAAATTTGAAAATGATAAATATAAATAAAAAAGGCATGTGTCTGGACCAGTTTCGTCTCAGAAATGCAGTGCTGGCATTTATTTGTTTGTATCTGGTCACTAAAAGCCAAAATACGCAATTTCAAAATATGACGTCATGAGTTACTCATACGTAGGGAGCGATTAGTCGGTCAAAAATAAAGATATTGCTTTTAAACTTGATTTGGGTATTGTCCACATGTGGTTGGTTCTTTAACATATCTTCCGGTTTTTGGAAAATGTTTGAAAATGTTAATTTTGAGGGAATTTTGTTTTTCTCCAAAAAAAAACTTTCTTTTGGGGGGTCAAAAACCAAAATTTTCACAAATCCGAGATAGCCATTTTGTAGCCCTTGCCATTTTCTACCTTTTGACATTTTTCGATTGCATTTTTTCATATATGGCATTTGTACGGCCTGCTAAAGTTTAGCTGATTTGTGTGTCTGATTTTTGTTTGAGCTGAACTCGTGTGTAGTGACGTCACTAAATTCGCTATATTTCGAGCGGGAAAAAAATCGACGAAATGTCTTCATTGTTGTACAGAAGACGTATAATTGACAGAAGCGTAGCCAGGGGTGCAAATGGTGCTCCTGCACCCGGAAGATTTTGCCGGACCCCTTATGCCCGGCCGCAATCACACGGTCTGGCGGCCGTCAGTTTATGTTGTTGTAAAATACCATGAGAGAAGCGGACCCAAAACCCTCTCACACAATACAAGGACCCTCCTAGTGTGTCAGAGCTATATGATAAGGAAGAAGAACCCTTTCGAGGGCCCTCTCAGGCCTGGAATGGGCCCTCTCAGGCCTGGAATGGACCCTCTACAGGGGCGCAGCCAAGGGAGGGGGGGGGGGGGCAAACGGGGCAATCCCCCCCCCCCCCCTGAAGGTCCGTACGTTCCCCCTTTGGTCGAAAAAATGAATGATTTTCCCATTTTTTTAAGGATTTTTTTTTGTGTGAAAATATCCCCCTCTAAGGATATAGTGGGCCAAATCCGGTATTTTTTTCTGGTGGGGGTACCTTATACCCCACTGAGCAAAAATTGCACCCCTGGAGTGAATCCTGGCTACGCCACTGATAATTGATGTAGGAGAAGGTACCTGAAGTTTCACGTCGATAGCGCTATTAGTTTGTGTGCTCTTGCGAAAGTTCGTCATGGGGCGAACAACGCCGCCGCCCCCGCCCGCCCCCCCCCCCCCCCCCCCCCCCCTCCCCCCCCCCCCCAGCCAATGGCGGGTTAAGACACTGCACCAAATAAACAAATATCGCATATCTATAAGCAGAACAGCCACGTCACAATAGCACACAGGTCTCCAACCAACCAAACCAACCCACCAACCCCACACGCTGCCATGCCGTGCAGTGGAGAGGCAAAGGTTTACACATCAGGCGTCTCATCACGAATGTAGCCGCTGTCCCACCCGGTCACAAAGTCAGCAGGATCCGCCCCACCCGGCCACAAAGTCAGCGGGATCCGCCCCACCCGGCCACAAAGTCAGCAGGATCCGCCCCACCCGGTCACAAAGTCAGCAGGATCCGCCCCACCCGGTCACAAAGTCAGCGGGATCCGCCCCACCCGGTCACAAAGTCAGCAGGATCCGCCCCACCCGGTCACAAAGTCAGCAGGATCCGCCCCACCCGGCCACAAAGTCAGCAGGATCCGCCCCACCCGGCCACAAAGTCAGCAGGATCCGCCCCACCCGGTCACAAAGTCAGCAGGATCCGCCCCACCCGGCCACAAAGTCAGCAGGATCCGCCCCACCCGGCCACAAAGTCAGCAGGATCCGCCCCACCCGGCCACAAAGTCAGCAGGATCCGCCCCACCCGGTCACAAAGTCAGCAGGATCCGCCCCACCCGGCCACAAAGTCAGCGGGATCCGCCCCACCCGGTCACAAAGTCAGCAGGATTCTCTCCACCCGGCCACAAAGTCAGCAGGATCCGCCCCACCCGGTCACAAAGTCAGCAGGATCCGCCCCACCCGGTCACAAAGTCAGCAGGATCCGCCCCACCCGGTCACAAAGTCAGCAGGATCCGCCCCACCCGGTCACAAAGTCAGCAGGATCCGCCCCACCCAGTCACAAAGTCAGCAGGATCCGCCCCACCCGGCCACAAAGTCAGCGGGATCCGCCCCACCCGGTCACAAAGTCAGCAGGATTCTCTCCACCCGGCCACAAAGTCAGCAGGATCCGCCCCACCCGGTCACAAAGTCAGCAGGATCCGCCCCACCCGGCCACAAAGTCAGCAGGATCCGCCCCACCCGGTCACAAAGTCAGCAGGATCCGCCCCACCCGGCCACAAAGTCAGCAGGATCCGCCCCACCCGGTCACAAAGTCAGCAGGATCCGCCCCACCCGGCCACAAAGTCAGCAGGATTCTCTCCACCCGGCCACAAAGTCAGCGGGATCCGCCCCACCCGGCCACAAAGTCAGCAGGATCCGCCCCACCCGGTCACAAAGTCAGCAGGATCCGCCCCACCCGGCCACAAAGTCAGCAGGATCCGCCCCACCCGGCCACAAAGTCAGCAGGATTCCCTCCACCCGGCCACAAAGTCAGCAGGATCCGCCCCACCCGGCCACAAAGTCAGCAGGATCCGCCCCACCCGGCCACAAAGTCAGCAGGATCCGCCCCACCCGGCCACAAAGTCAGCAGGATCCGCCCCACCCGGCCACAAAGTCAGCAGGATCCGCCCCACCCGGCCACAAAGTCAGCAGGATCCGCCCCACCCGGCCACAAAGTCAGCAGGATCCGCCCCACCCGGCCACAAAGTCAGCAGGATCCGCCCCACCCGGTCACAAAGTCAGCAGGATCCGCCCCACCCGGTCACAAAGTCAGCAGGATCCGCCCCACCCGGTCACAAAGTCAGCAGGATCCGCCCCACCCGGCCACAAAGTCAGCAGGATCCACCCCACCCGGTCACAAAGTCAGCAGGATCCGCCCCAACCGGTCACAAAGTCAGCAGGATCCGCCCCACCCGGTCACAAAGTCAGCGGGATCCGCCCCACCCGGCCACAAAGTCAGCAGGATCCGCCCCACCCGGTCACAAAGTCAGCAGGATCCGCCCCACCCGGTCACAAAGTCAGCGGGATCCGCCCCACCCGGTCACAAAGTCAGCAGGATCCGCCCCACCCGGTCACAAAGTCAGCAGGATCCGCCCCACCCGGCCACAAAGTCAGCAGGATCCGCCCCACCCGGCCACAAAGTCAGCAGGATCCGCCCCACCCGGTCACAAAGTCAGCAGGATCCGCCCCACCCGGCCACAAAGTCAGCAGGATCCGCCCCACCCGGCCACAAAGTCAGCAGGATCCGCCCCACCCGGCCACAAAGTCAGCAGGATCCGCCCCACCCGGTCACAAAGTCAGCAGGATCCGCCCCACCCGGCCACAAAGTCAGCGGGATCCGCCCCACCCGGTCACAAAGTCAGCAGGATTCTCTCCACCCGGCCACAAAGTCAGCAGGATCCGCCCCACCCGGTCACAAAGTCAGCAGGATCCGCCCCACCCGGCCACAGTCAGCAGGATCCGCCCCACCCGGTCACAAAGTCAGCAGGATCCGCCCCACCCGGCCACAAAGTCAGCAGGATCCGCCCTACCCGGTCACAAAGTCAGCAGGATCCGTCCCACCCGGCCACAAAGTCAGCAGGATCCGCCCCACCCGGCCACAAAGTCAGCAGGATCCGCCCCACCCGGCCACAAAGTCAGCAGGATCCGCCCCACCCGGCCACAAAGTCAGCAGGATCCGCCCCACCCGGTCACAAAGTCAGCAGGATCCGCCCCACCCGGTCACAAAGTCAGCAGGATCCGCCCCACCCGATCACAAAGTCAGCAGGATCCGCCCCACCCGGTCACAAAGTCAGCAGGATCCGCCCCACCCGGCCACAAAGTCAGCGGGATCCGCCCCACCCGGTCACAAAGTCAGCAGGATTCTCTCCACCCGGCCACAAAGTCAGCAGGATCCGCCCCACCCGGTCACAAAGTCAGCAGGATCCGCCCCACCCGGCCACAAAGTCAGCAGGATCCGCCCCACCCGGTCACAAAGTCAGCAGGATCCGCCCCACCCGGCCACAAAGTCAGCAGGATCCGCCCCACCCGGTCACAAAGTCAGCAGGATCCGCCCCACCCGGCCACAAAGTCAGCAGGATTATCTCCACCCGGCCACAAAGTCAGCGGGATCCGCCCCACCCGGCCACAAAGTCAGCAGGATCCGCCCCACCCGGTCACAAAGTCAGCAGGATCCGCCCCACCCGGCCACAAAGTCAGCAGGATCCGCCCCACCCGGCCACAAAGTCAGCAGGATCCGCCCCACCCGGCCACAAAGTCAGCAGGATTCTCTCCACCCGGCCACAAAGTCAGCAGGATCCGCCCCACCCGGCCACAAAGTCAGCAGGATTCCCTCCACCCGGCCACAAAGTCAGCAGGATCCGCCCCACCCGGCCACAAAGTCAGCAGGATCCGCCCCACCCGGCCACAAAGTCAGCAGGATCCGCCCCACCCGGCCACAAAGTCAGCAGGATCCGCCCCACCCGGCCACAAAGTCAGCAGGATCCGCCCCACCCGGCCACAAAGTCAGCAGGATCCGCCCCACCCGGCCACAAAGTCAGCAGGATCCGCCCCACCCGGCCACAAAGTCAGCAGGATCCGCCCCACCCGGTCACAAAGTCAGCAGGATCCGCCCCACCCGGTCACAAAGTCAGCAGGATCCGCCCCACCCGGTCACAAAGTCAGCAGGATCCGCCCCACCCGGCCACAAAGTCAGCAGGATCCACCCCACCCGGTCACAAAGTCAGCAGGATCCGCCCCAACCGGTCACAAAGTCAGCAGGATCCGCCCCACCCGGTCACAAAGTCAGCAGGATCCGCCCCACCCGGCCACAAAGTCAGCAGGATCCGCCCCACCCGGTCACAAAGTCAGCAGGATCCGCCCCACCCGGCCACAAAGTCAGCAGGATCCGCCCCACCCGGTCACAAAGTCAGCAGGATCCGCCCCACCCGGTCACAAAGTCAGCAGGATCCGCCCCACCCGGCCACAAAGTCAGCAGGATCCGCCCCACCCGGTCACAAAGTCAGCAGGATCCGCCCCACCCGGCCACAAAGTCAGCAGGATCCGCCCCACCCGGTCACAAAGTCAGCAGGATCCGCCCCACCCGGTCACAAAGTCAGCAGGATCCGCCCCACCCGGCCACAAAGTCAGCAGGATCCGCCCCACCCGGTCACAAAGTCAGCAGGATCCGCCCCACCCAGCCACAAAGTCAGCAGGATCCGCCCAACCCGGTCACAAAGTCAGCAGGATCCGCCCCACCCGGTCAGAAAGTCAGCAGGATTCGCCCCACCCGGCCACAAAGTCAGCAGGATTCTCTCCACCCGGCCACAAAGTCAGCAGGATCCGCCCCACCCGGTCACAAAGTCAGCAGGATCCGCCCCACCCGGTCACAAAGTCAGCAGGATCCGCCCCACCCGGTCACAAAGTCAGCAGGATCCGCCCCACCCGGCCACAAAGTCAGCAGGATTCTCTCCACCCGGCCACAAAGTCAGCAGGATCCGCCCCACCCGGCCACAAAGTCAGCAGGATCCGCCCCACCCGGCCACAAAGTCAGCAGGATTCGCCCCACCCGGTCACAAAGTCAGCAGGATCCGCCCCACCCGGTCACAAAGTCAGCAGGATTCTCTCCACCCGGCCACAAAGTCAGCAGGATCCGCCCCACCCGGCCACAAAGTCAGCAGGATTCTCTCCACCCGGCCACAAAGTCAGCAGGATCCGCCCCACCCGGCCACAAAGTCAGCAGGATTATCTCCACCCGGCCACAAAGTCAGCAGGATCCGCCCCACCCGGCCACAAAGTCAGCAGGATTCTCTCCACCCAGCCACAAAGCAAGATCCGCCCCACCCGGCCACAAAGTCAGCAGGATTCTCTCCACCCGGCCACAAAGTCAGCAGGATCCGCCCCACCCGGCCACAAAGTCAGCAGGATTCTCTCCACCCGGCCACAAAGTCAGCAGGATCCGCCCCACCCGGCCACAAAGTCAGCAGGATTCTCTCCACCCGGCCACAGTCAGCAGGATCCGCCCCACCCGGCCACAAAGTCAGCAGGATTCTCTCCACCCGGCCACAAAGTCAGCAGGATGATCTCCACCCGGCCACAAAGTCAGCAGGATTCTCTCCACCCGGCCACAAAGTCAGCAGGATTATCTCCACCCGGCCACAAAGTCAGCAGGATTCTCTCCACCCGGCCACAAAGTCAGCAGGATTCTCTCCACCCGGCCACAAAGTCAGCAGGATCCGCCCCACCCGGCCACAAAGTCAGCAGGATTCTCTCCACCCGGCCACAAAGTCAGCAGGATCCGCCCCACCCGGTCACAAAGTCAGCAGGATCCGCCCCACCCGGTCACAAAGTCAGCAGGATCCGCCCCACCCGGCCACAAAGTCAGCGGGATCCGCCCCACCCGGTCACAAAGTCAGCAGGATTCTCTCCACCCCGGCCACAAAGTCAGCAGGATCCGCCCCACCCGGTCACAAAGTCAGCAGGATCCGCCCCACCCGGCCACAAAGTCAGCAGGATCCGCCCCACCCGGTCACAAAGTCAGCAGGATCCGCCCCACCCGGCCACAAAGTCAGCAGGATTATCTCCACCCGGCCACAAAGTCAGCAGGATCCGCCCCACCCGGCCACAAAGTCAGCAGGATTCTCTCCACCCGGCCACAAAGTCAGCAGGATTCTCTCCACCCGGCCACAAAGTCAGCAGGATTCTCTCCACCCGGCCACAAAGTCAGCAGGATCCGCCCCACCCGGCCACAAAGTCAGCAGGATCCGCCCCACCCGGCCACAAAGTCAGCAGGATCCGCCCCACCCGGCCACAAAGTCAGCAGGATCCGCCCCACCCGGCCACAAAGTCAGCAGGATCCGCCCCACCCGGCCACAAAGTCAGCAGGATTCTCTCCACCCGGCCACAAAGTCAGCAGGATTCTCTCCACCCGGCCACAAAGTCAGCAGGATTCTCTCCACCCGGCCACAAAGCCAGCAGGATTCTCTCCACCCGGCCACAAAGTCAGCAGGATTCTCTCCACCCGGCCACAAAGTCAGCAGGATTCTCTCCACCCGGCCACAAAGTCAGCAGGATTCTCTCCACCCGGCCACAAAGCCAGCAGGATTCTCTCCACCCGGCCACAAAGTCAGCAGGATTCTCTCCACCCGGCCACAAAGTCAGCAGGATTCTCTCCACTCGGCCACAAAGTCAGCAGGATTCTCTCCACCCGGCCACAAAGTCAGAAGGGTTCTCTCCACCCGGCCACAAAGTCAGCAGGATTCTCTCCACCCGGCCACAAAGTCAGAAGGGTCCGCCCCACCCAGTCACAAAGTCAGCAGGGTTCTCTCCAACCGGCAACAAAGTCAGCAGGGTTCTCTCCAACCGGCAACAAAGTCAGCAGGGTCCGTACCAACAGGCCACAAAGTTAGCAGGGTCCGTCCGACCCGACCACAAAGTCAGCAGGGTCCGTCCTACATGGCCACAAAGTCAGCAGGATCCGCCCCACCCGGCCACAAAGTCAGCAGGATCCGCCCCACCCGGCCACAAAGTCAGCAGGATCCGCCCCACCCGGTCACAAAGTCAGCAGGATCCGCCCCACCCGGTCACAAAGTCAGCAGGATCCGCCCCACCCGGTCACAAAGTCAGCAGGATCCGCCCCACCCGGCCACAAAGTCAGCAGGATCCACCCCACCCGGTCACAAAGTCAGCAGGATCCGCCCCAACCGGTCACAAAGTCAGCAGGATCCGCCCCACCCGGTCACAAAGTCAGCGGGATCCGCCCCACCCGGCCACAAAGTCAGCAGGATCCGCCCCACCCGGTCACAAAGTCAGCAGGATCCGCCCCACCCGGTCACAAAGTCAGCGGGATCCGCCCCACCCGGTCACAAAGTCAGCAGGATCCGCCCCACCCGGTCACAAAGTCAGCAGGATCCGCCCCACCCGGCCACAAAGTCAGCAGGATCCGCCCCACCCGGCCACAAAGTCAGCAGGATCCGCCCCACCCGGTCACAAAGTCAGCAGGATCCGCCCCACCCGGCCACAAAGTCAGCAGGATCCGCCCCACCCGGCCACAAAGTCAGCAGGATCCGCCCCACCCGGCCACAAAGTCAGCAGGATCCGCCCCACCCGGTCACAAAGTCAGCAGGATCCGCCCCACCCGGCCACAAAGTCAGCGGGATCCGCCCCACCCGGTCACAAAGTCAGCAGGATTCTCTCCACCCGGCCACAAAGTCAGCAGGATCCGCCCCACCCGGTCACAAAGTCAGCAGGATCCGCCCCACCCGGCCACAAAGTCAGCAGGATCCGCCCCACCCGGTCACAAAGTCAGCAGGATCCGCCCCACCCGGCCACAAAGTCAGCAGGATCCGCCCTACCCGGTCACAAAGTCAGCAGGATCCGTCCCACCCGGCCACAAAGTCAGCAGGATCCGCCCCACCCGGCCACAAAGTCAGCAGGATCCGCCCCACCCGGCCACAAAGTCAGCAGGATCCGCCCCACCCGGCCACAAAGTCAGCAGGATCCGCCCCACCCGGTCACAAAGTCAGCAGGATCCGCCCCACCCGGTCACAAAGTCAGCAGGATCCGCCCCACCCGATCACAAAGTCAGCAGGATCCGCCCCACCCGGTCACAAAGTCAGCAGGATCCGCCCCACCCGGCCACAAAGTCAGCGGGATCCGCCCCACCCGGTCACAAAGTCAGCAGGATTCTCTCCACCCGGCCACAAAGTCAGCAGGATCCGCCCCACCCGGTCACAAAGTCAGCAGGATCCGCCCCACCCGGCCACAAAGTCAGCAGGATCCGCCCCACCCGGTCACAAAGTCAGCAGGATCCGCCCCACCCGGCCACAAAGTCAGCAGGATCCGCCCCACCCGGTCACAAAGTCAGCAGGATCCGCCCCACCCGGCCACAAAGTCAGCAGGATTCTCTCCACCCGGCCACAAAGTCAGCGGGATCCGCCCCACCCGGCCACAAAGTCAGCAGGATCCGCCCCACCCGGTCACAAAGTCAGCAGGATCCGCCCCACCCGGCCACAAAGTCAGCAGGATCCGCCCCACCCGGCCACAAAGTCAGCAGGATCCGCCCCACCCGGCCACAAAGTCAGCAGGATTCTCTCCACCCGGCCACAAAGTCAGCAGGATCCGCCCCACCCGGCCACAAAGTCAGCAGGATTCCCTCCACCCGGCCACAAAGTCAGCAGGATCCGCCCCACCCGGCCACAAAGTCAGCAGGATCCGCCCCACCCGGCCACAAAGTCAGCAGGATCCGCCCCACCCGGCCACAAAGTCAGCAGGATCCGCCCCACCCGGCCACAAAGTCAGCAGGATCCGCCCCACCCGGCCACAAAGTCAGCAGGATCCGCCCCACCCGGCCACAAAGTCAGCAGGATCCGCCCCACCCGGCCACAAAGTCAGCAGGATCCGCCCCACCCGGTCACAAAGTCAGCAGGATCCGCCCCACCCGGTCACAAAGTCAGCAGGATCCGCCCCACCCGGTCACAAAGTCAGCAGGATCCGCCCCACCCGGCCACAAAGTCAGCAGGATCCACCCCACCCGGTCACAAAGTCAGCAGGATCCGCCCCAACCGGTCACAAAGTCAGCAGGATCCGCCCCACCCGGTCACAAAGTCAGCAGGATCCGCCCCACCCGGCCACAAAGTCAGCAGGATCCGCCCCACCCGGTCACAAAGTCAGCAGGATCCGCCCCACCCGGCCACAAAGTCAGCAGGATCCGCCCCACCCGGTCACAAAGTCAGCAGGATCCGCCCCACCCGGTCACAAAGTCAGCAGGATCCGCCCCACCCGGCCACAAAGTCAGCAGGATCCGCCCCACCCGGTCACAAAGTCAGCAGGATCCGCCCCACCCGGCCACAAAGTCAGCAGGATCCGCCCCACCCGGTCACAAAGTCAGCAGGATCCGCCCCACCCGGTCACAAAGTCAGCAGGATCCGCCCCACCCGGCCACAAAGTCAGCAGGATCCGCCCCACCCGGTCACAAAGTCAGCAGGATCCGCCCCACCCAGCCACAAAGTCAGCAGGATCCGCCCAACCCGGTCACAAAGTCAGCAGGATCCGCCCCACCCGGTCAGAAAGTCAGCAGGATTCGCCCCACCCGGCCACAAAGTCAGCAGGATTCTCTCCACCCGGCCACAAAGTCAGCAGGATCCGCCCCACCCGGTCACAAAGTCAGCAGGATCCGCCCCACCCGGTCACAAAGTCAGCAGGATCCGCCCCACCCGGTCACAAAGTCAGCAGGATCCGCCCCACCCGGCCACAAAGTCAGCAGGATTCTCTCCACCCGGCCACAAAGTCAGCAGGATCCGCCCCACCCGGCCACAAAGTCAGCAGGATCCGCCCCACCCGGCCACAAAGTCAGCAGGATTCGCCCCACCCGGTCACAAAGTCAGCAGGATCCGCCCCACCCGGTCACAAAGTCAGCAGGATTCTCTCCACCCGGCCACAAAGTCAGCAGGATCCGCCCCACCCGGCCACAAAGTCAGCAGGATTCTCTCCACCCGGCCACAAAGTCAGCAGGATCCGCCCCACCCGGCCACAAAGTCAGCAGGATTATCTCCACCCGGCCACAAAGTCAGCAGGATCCGCCCCACCCGGCCACAAAGTCAGCAGGATTCTCTCCACCCGGCCACAAAGCAAGATCCGCCCCACCCGGCCACAAATTCAGCAGGATTCTCTCCACCCGGCCACAAAGTCAGCAGGATCCGCCCCACCCGGCCACAAAGTCAGCAGGATTCTCTCCACCCGGCCACAAAGTCAGCAGGATCCGCCCCACCCGGCCACAAAGTCAGCAGGATTCTCTCCACCCGGCCACAGTCAGCAGGATCCGCCCCACCCGGCCACAAAGTCAGCAGGATTCTCTCCACCCGGCCACAAAGTCAGCAGGATGATCTCCACCCGGCCACAAAGTCAGCAGGATTCTCTCCACCCGGCCACAAAGTCAGCAGGATTATCTCCACCCGGCCACAAAGTCAGCAGGATTCTCTCCACCCGGCCACAAAGTCAGCAGGATTCTCTCCACCCGGCCACAAAGTCAGCAGGATCCGCCCCACCCGGCCACAAAGTCAGCAGGATTCTCTCCACCCGGCCACAAAGTCAGCAGGATCCGCCCCACCCGGTCACAAAGTCAGCAGGATCCGCCCCACCCGGTCACAAAGTCAGCAGGATCCGCCCCACCCGGCCACAAAGTCAGCGGGATCCGCCCCACCCGGTCACAAAGTCAGCAGGATTCTCTCCACCCCGGCCACAAAGTCAGCAGGATCCGCCCCACCCGGTCACAAAGTCAGCAGGATCCGCCCCACCCGGCCACAAAGTCAGCAGGATCCGCCCCACCCGGTCACAAAGTCAGCAGGATCCGCCCCACCCGGCCACAAAGTCAGCAGGATTATCTCCACCCGGCCACAAAGTCAGCAGGATCCGCCCCACCCGGCCACAAAGTCAGCAGGATTCTCTCCACCCGGCCACAAAGTCAGCAGGATTCTCTCCACCCGGCCACAAAGTCAGCAGGATTCTCTCCACCCGGCCACAAAGCCAGCAGGATTCTCTCCACCCGGCCACAAAGTCAGCAGGATTCTCTCCACCCGGCCACAAAGTCAGCAGGATTCTCTCCACCCGGCCACAAAGTCAGCAGGATTCTCTCCACCCGGCCACAAAGCCAGCAGGATTCTCTCCACCCGGCCACAAAGTCAGCAGGATTCTCTCCACCCGGCCACAAAGTCAGCAGGATTCTCTCCACTCGGCCACAAAGTCAGCAGGATTCTCTCCACCCGGCCACAAAGTCAGAAGGGTTCTCTCCACCCGGCCACAAAGTCAGCAGGATTCTCTCCACCCGGCCACAAAGTCAGAAGGGTCCGCCCCACCCAGTCACAAAGTCAGCAGGGTTCTCTCCAACCGGCAACAAAGTCAGCAGGGTTCTCTCCAACCGGCAACAAAGTCAGCAGGGTCCGTACCAACAGGCCACAAAGTTAGCAGGGTCCGTCCGACCCGACCACAAAGTCAGCAGGGTCCGTCCTACATGGCCACAAAGTCAGCAGGGTCCGTCCGACCCGACGACAAAGTCCTCTCCACCCACGCCACAAAGCCCCCAACAGACCGTACCCGATCTTCATGTGACTTCATCGCAATCGCCCCGAAACCTTCCTGAGGCCCGCCGTGAGTCCCGGCGGCGGTTTTCTCACCTCGCAGACGTAGTTCCAGACGGGGTCGACCGTGTCCTGGATGTACTTGGTCTTGAACTGTTTGGAGCCGATGTAGATGAGGGCGTACGGGTCGGAGCGGCCCTGGCCAAACAAGTTCCTGTCTTTCTTCATCAGGTCACGGCCCTCGATCAGCCGAACACGCAGCACCCCCTGTCGGCAGAGCACAGCAATGTGGCCAAACCTGGGATAACACGCAGCACCCCCTGTCGGCAGAGCACAGCAATGTGGCCAAACCTGGGATAACACGCAGCACCCCCTGCCGGCAGAGCACAGCAATGTGGCCAAACCTGGGATAACACGCAGCACCCCCTGCCGGCAGAGCACAGCAATGTGGCCAAACCTGGGATAACACGCAGCACCCCCTGTCGGCAGAGCACAGCAATGTGGCCAAACCTAGGATAACACCAGCACCCCCTGCCGGCAGAGCACAGCAATGTGGCCAAACCTAGGATAACACCAGCACCCCTGCCGGCAGAGCACAGCAATGTGGCCAAACCTAGGATGACACCAGCACCCCCTGCCGGCAGAGCACAGCAATGTCGCCAAACCTGGCATGGAACAGCAATGTGGTCAAACCTGGGATGGAACAGCAGTGTGGCCAAACCTGGCATGGATTAGCAATGTGGCCAAATATGGCATGCAACCTTGGCCAAACCCTGGCCAAACTCAGTGGGAAATTAAAAATGCTTATGAAAAAGATGCACAATGTCATTCTAAGAAATCGGTGCATCACCTTTTTAGCTTAGATTGTACTTTTTCCAAAGTGATTCTATATATGTGAACGCAAATTCCGTTAGAAGGAAATGCTTAATAGCATACACCCACGTGGATCCAAAGAGGATTAGGGGATCCAGTCCAAAGGGGATACTTGTGAAAGATGGCCGTCCCCAGCTGGTCAGCAGCCGTCGGAGCGGCCGGTACCCTGCTCGGGGGGGGGGGGGGGGGGCAGAGTACGTCTCCCGTCAGACGAATGGCTGACGGGAGACGTACTCGTACGCGTACTACGTACGCCGTCCAACGGACCCCGCCTCCTCGTGGTGGACGGTGGGGGCTGCGCGCCCGCCGGGCTTCGGCGCGGTGGACCGAGCGGCCCCGGGCACACGTGGTTCGAAGACCACGCGTGCTTCACCAAATGTGGTCCAAAGAGCTTCCGACGTGCGGGACGCCGCGGAGCCGACGCCCTGCGGCCCCGCCGTCTCGCGGCTGCCACGGTGGTTCGGGGACTGGCAACCTCCGGGCCGCCGCATCACACCGGCAACCACCGACGATCTACAGTACCTTCGCGGGCTCGGGCGCGCCGTATGACACCGGCGCGTCCCGGCCCGCGTAGATAAGTAATGCCAGAGCCCCCCGCCGTGAGGCCCGACGGCGGGGGCCATCGGGACGACGGCCCGAGGGTGCCCCGGGGCGGCAACAGCCGGCGCGCCAAGAACAGGAGATACCGTTACAACTGCCACGTCCGAAGCCGACTGCTGCTCGTCAGCTGGAACGCGGAGGGGATTCTCGGCAAGGTCGGAGAGCTCAGCCGCTGGCTATCGGACACAGGGGTGGACGTGGCGGCGATCCAGGAGGCGCAACTGGCCAGCTGGCGGTACCGGGGTACCAGACGGCCGTTGTCTCGCGCAGGGCCCGCGGCAGGAGGGACGACGGGCCGGTCAGGGGAGGTGATGTGGCGATCATCATCAAGGACGGCCTCAACTTCCAGATCATTCGGGAGTCGCCTCTCCAGCCACAAGACGATACCACCGAGTGGTGCGCCATCCGTGTCATACTGAGCGCACCAAGTCACTCCAACCAGCCTAGACGCTACCTCGACATCTACAACGTGTACCGCCCGTCTATCAGGACGTCTACGGCGGACGAGCGGGTGGATCGCTTCTCACTGGAAGCTTTCCCGACCGCGGACTCAACGCTGATCCTGGGGGACGTCAACGGCCACCACCCTGACCAGGATGTTAATTGTTTTAACCCAGACAGAGTTGGCATACTCGTCCATGATTGGGTCGCCCGACAAGAATGGCAGGTCCTCAACACCGGCGCCTCTACGCGCGCTGGCTACGGGGAGGACGCTCACCTCAGTGCGCCGGATGTCGCGCTGGCTCACCACAACCTGGCGCGGCGATGCGCGTGGCAGTTCGGCACCGACCTAGGTAGTGATCACCTACCCATGTTGGTCACCGCCGACATCGCCGGTCACCGTCCGCGGCGCATCAGGAAAACGCGCTGGGCCTTCCACAAGGCCGACTGGGCTGGCTTCACTGTTCAGTGCGAGACATCGGTGGCCGCCCTGCTGCGCCAGGGAGACTCCGTGGAGCGACTCGCCTCGCAGTTCGGCGACGCCGTCACCGAGGCGAGTGTGAGGCATGTCCCGCGGGGTGCCCGCGCGGACCCGAAGCCGTGGGCGCTCGACCAGGAGCTGGTGCAGGCGATGGAGGAGCGCCGGGAAGCAAGGACAGCCATGCAGGAAGACCCGTCGCCCGCGAACCAAGCCCTCTGGAAGGCGAAGAAGAGGAACGCGGCAGACATCGAGGTGGCAGCACGACAGCGATCGTTCCGGGACTTCGCTACCAACGAATTGAACCGGCTTTCTGCATTGGGTCGCGTGACCAAGATGCTCCGGAGAATGGAGGGCGCAGTGCTGGACGTCTGCCCCGGCCAGGCGGTAAACGGCGACCGCGCCCAGTTGGTAGTGGAGGACCGTGCCAAGGCCGAGACGTTCGTCCGTACGTACGTCAGCGTCAGCCGTCACACCCATAACCAGAGGCGCGACCGAGCAGTGAAGGCGGAGCTGAAGAGCGCCAAAGCACGCCCCTGCATCTGTGAGGGTCAACGGAGCGACGCATGACAACCCTTCTCCAGACAAGAGATGATGGACCAGCTGCGGAAGATGAAGGTCAAGAAAGCACCCGGGGCAGATGGCGTATGCACGGAGCATCTACAGCATCTGGGACCCCTTGCACAGGATGCTCTGCTGCGCCTCATCAATCTGTCCTGGCGCACCGCGGAGGTCCCGTCAGTCTGGAGAAGGGCCATTATCATCCCTATCCCGAAGGCCGGGAAAGATCCATCGGACGTCGCCAGTTACCGCCCCATCTCGCTCACCAGCCACGTAGCTAAGCTGACAGCGGATGGTGGCGGCAAGACACCAACATATTGGAGCGCGATGACACCATCCCGGCGGAGCAAGTTGGCTTCCGGCGAGGCCGCTCCGCTGAGGAGAACCTTGGACGTAAAATCCAAGAAGTCCAGGATGGATGGAACCGACCACGCCCGAGGGGACGCCCAGTCGACGGCAAGACAGCTGCCAGATTCGTCCTCACGGCGTACGACTTCGCCCGGGCCTACGACATCATCGACCATCAGATGCTACGACTGAAGATGTCACACCACCTCCCACGCTGCCTCGTCTCATGGATCTTCCACTTCCTGCAGGACCGACGCGCGTGTGCGGAGGTTAACGGCGTGCGCAGCACGAGCCGCCCGTTCCGAGCGGGCCTGCCCCAGGGATCAGTGCTCGCCTCGACCCTGTTCATCCTGTGGTCGGCGGACCTGGTGACAGCGCTGCAGCAAGTCCCCAACACCTCCGTCTTCATGTACACCGATGACACGGCGACTCTGAGCTACGGCGGCACCATCGAACAGGCCAGAGACCGCGCCCAACAAGCCGCGGACGTGATAACGAGGTGGTCCAGGAAGTGGAAAATGAAGCTAGCGGGCAGCAAGACACAAACCCTGGTGCTGTCCCAACGGTACGAGGACGCACGCAGCTTCACACTCAGGGTGGACGGGGCGCGTGTCCAGGGAGCACGGCATCTCCACCTTCTCGGAGTGACCTTTGACAGACAGCTCCACTTCGGAGAACACTGTGTGCGCCTCCGCAAGAAGGTGAAGCCGCGTGTGGCCCAGCTTCGCAAGCTGACCGGACGCTCGTGGGGGCTGCGTGAGCCGCAGCTGCGGACAGTCGCCAACGGATACGTCCGTGGAGTGCTCGAATACGCGGCCGCGGCCTCGCTCCCGGCGGCGTCGGAGTCGCACGTGGAGCTTCTCGAACGGGAGATGCGCGCGGTGGCGCGGGCCGTGACCGGCTGCCCCGTGAGTACACCGAGGAACCCACTCATGGCGGAGGCCGGCATGGTCCCTGTACGGACACGCCGGGAAGTGTTGGCCGAGAGGCTGACCGGAACGGCGGCGTCCCAGAAGATGGACGACCCCCTCCGCGCGGTCGCCGAAGCGGTGGCCCCGCGGCGCCTCCTGACCACCACCGGGTGGCGAGACGTCGGAGCGGTAGCCGCCGCGCGAGCGGGCGTGAGCGGGGTCCCCGTGGAGGAGCGACTATACACCACTATCCCGCCGTGGCTGGACTGCAGCGGAGTCAGCATCCGGCTAGACATCGGCGCCGACATCCGGAGGACGGCACCCGGCGAAGTACGCCGGGCGGCCGCCGAGGAACACCTGGCAACCCTGCCGGAGGATGTCATGTGGATCTGGAGCGACGGATCGGCGGAGGGCGGAGGGCAGAGTCACGGCCGGAAGAGGTGGTGCCCTGATCGCCCTCCCGTCCGGTGCGGAACAAGAGGTCCAAGCGCCGGCCGGCGTGGTATGCAGCAGCACGCGCGCCGAGTTGGTGGCGATACGCGCGGCGCTGGAGGCGGTGCAACAGATGGGGGACGACCTGGGCGAGAGCCCGGTGGTCGTATGCACCGACTCCCAGGCCGCGCTCGCCACACTCGCGAGCGGCAACGGAGGGCAGACGACTGCGCTGGGGGCGGCGATCTGGCGCCTGCTCCTGGCAACCACGGCGGGGGGTAGTCGGGTGCTCCTACAATGGGTCCCGGCACATTGTGGACTACCCGGAAATGAAAGGGCGGACGAGTCGGCCAAGGAGGACTCCAGCCTTCCACAAGAAGATGTTCCTGTGGACGCCCGCAACCTCACCAAGGCAGTCGGCCGCGCCGCCTCTCTGGCCTGGCGACGCCGCTGGCCTGACTGCCTTTTCAAGCGGATCATGGGAGGCCGGCCCCCGAAGCCGGTCCTCTCCGACGCACGAGACGACGCCGTCAATGTGCACCAGCTGCGAGCGGGTCACTGGAGCCGCTCGCAGACTGATGCCGCCTCTAACGGACTGGTGCCAAACTCATGCCTGGGTGACGAAGGACTGATGCCGGTGCGAGGTGCCGAAGAAGTGACGATGAGGTGCGTGACGCCCGTGACGGTGACTGACCTTGGGCTGAGAAGCCGTCACCAGCTTGGTGGGGATCTGGTCGGACAGCACGATCGGCCACTTGTTGGGCAGCACCATCATGGAGCCGATTGTGTCGAGGATCACGTTCCGCAGAATACCGCTGTCGAGGAGACGGACAGAAGCACAGTCACACGTCGGGTCGGAAACATACTGCAGCCAGACATGCGGAGCAAACGCACAGCGGCACATACCGGACCCTGATACATAGTAGAACTCGCATGTAGTATATCGACACATAGCCAGGACACGTGTATGGGATTATTGTATCCAGATCGGTCTCTCGAGAAAGGCAGTTACGCTGGCCAGCGGCAGCCACCCCAGTCGCAGTCCTGGTCACCAAAATCACCCATCCTACCTACCCAGCTATAATATCTCGGATTAAAAAGGGTTTCTTTCAAAGATCGTTTAGAAATGTCAACCAAAAACAAAAAGGTCACGTCCCTGCCGTAGCCGACTGAGCCCGAGTAAGACGCCCCGCCGCCGCCGCCGTTACCTCCTACTGAGCCCCAGTAAGACGCCCCGCCGCCGTCGTCGTCGCCGTTCCCGCCACCGCCGCCGCCGCCGTTACCTTCTACTGAGCCCCAGTAAGACGCCCCGCCGCCGTCGCCGCCGCCGTTCCCGCCACCGCCGCCGCCGCCGTTACCTCCTACTGAGCCCCAGTAAGACGCCCCGCCGCCGTCGTCGCCGCCGTTCCCGCCGCCGCCGCCGCCGCCGTTACCTCCTACTGAGCCCCAGTAAGACGCCCCGCCGCCGTCGTCGCCGTCGTCGCCGCCGTCCCCGCCGCCGTTACCTGAGCCCGGGCATGTCCAGCACGTCCGCCACGCCAAGCATGTTGAAGTCGATGTCGGGGTTGTTGAGGAAGAACACCTGCATGCCTCCGATGAGCGGCATCGTCTTGATGAGCGGCTTGTACACGATCCGCATCACACCGTGCAGCTGAGGGACGGCAGAGACGGGGCCGGTCAGCTCGGTCGGCGGGGGAGGCAGTGTCCTAGGATTGCAAAATTTGGGTGGAAAACGACACCCTGTGGGTAATATTTGTCCACCCTTTTTCCCCAGTTTAACAGTGGATTTTCCACTCCCTAAATCAAGATGTATTGGATAACTATAACCCTAACACTGATATTACTAATGCTCATATTAACCTGTGGATGAAACAAATACGTTAGGAAAGTATTGCCATTTGTAACAGCTGATTCTGATGGGTGAGTTTTGGCAAAGCCAAGTACATAATATGGTCTTTTTTAAGTTGAATTTTCCACTCTCTATGGTTATTTTTTCGGCTGAATTTTCCACTTCGCACCCTGGCTTCAAAGCAATCCTAGGACACTGGGGGGAGGTGGGGCGGGGACAGCTGAGGGACGGCAGAGACAGGGCGGGTCAGCTCAGTCGGCGGGGGAGGTGGGGCGGGGACAGCTGAGGGACGGCAGAGACGGGGCCGGTCAGCTCAGTCGGCGGGGGGAGGTGTGGGGGGGGGGGCAGCTTAGGGCCGGCAGAGACGGGGCGGGTCAGCTCAGTCGGCGGGGGGAGGTGGGGGGGGGGGGGGACAGCTGAGGGACGGCAGAGACAGGGTCAGCTCAGTCGGCGGGGGGAGGTTTGGCGGGGACAGCTGAGGGACGGCAGAGACAGGGTCAGCTCAGTCGGCGGGGGAGGTTTGGCGGAGACAGCTGAGGGCCGGCAGAGACGCTGGCGGGAACGGCGGCGACGACGGCGACGACGGCGGCGGGGTCAGCTCAGTCGGCGGGGGGAGGTGTGGGGGGGGGGGGGGGCAGCTGAGGGCCGGCAGAGACGGGGCGGGTCAGCTCAGTCGGCGGGGGGAGGTGTGGGGGGACAGCTGAGGGACGGCAGAGACAGGGTCAGCTCAGTCGGCGGGGGAGGTTTGGCGGGGACAGCTGAGGGCCGGCAGAGACGGGGCGGATCAGCTCAGTCGGCGGGGAGAAGTGTGGGGGGGGGGACATCTGAGGGACGGCAGAGACGGGGCGGGTCAGCTCAGTCGGCGGGGGGAGGTGGGGCGGGGACAGCTGAGGGACGGCAGAGACAGGGCGGGTCAGCTCAGTCGGCGGGGAGAAGTGGGGCGGGGACAGCTGAGGGCCGGCAGAGACGGGGCGGGTCAGCTCAGTCGGCGGGGGGAGGTGGGGGTGGGGCGTGGACAGCTGAGGGACGACAGAGACGGGGCGGGTCAGCTCAGTCGGCGGGGAGAAGTGTGGGGGGGGGGCAGCTGAGGGACGGCAGAGACGGGGCGGGTCAGCTCAGTCGGCGGGGAGAAGTGTGGGGGGGGGGGGGCAGCTGAGGGACGGCAGAGGAGTCGGCTCAGTCGGCGGAGAGAAGTGGGGGGGGGGGGGGGGCATCTGAGGGACGGCAGAGACGGGGCGGGTCAGCTCAGTCGGCGGGGGGGGGACAGCTGAGGGCCGGCAGAGACTCAGCTGTCCCGGGTCAGCTCAGTCGACGGGGAGAGGTGTGGGGGCGGGGACAGCTGAGGGCCGGCAGAGACGGGGCGGGTCAGCTCAGTCGGCGGGGGGGGGGACAGCTGAGGGCCGGCAGAGACTCAGCTGTCCCCGGGTCAGCTCAGTCGACGGGGAGAGGTGTGGGGGCGGGGACAGCTGAGGGCCGGCAGAGACGGGCGGGTCAGCTCAGTCGGCGGGGGGAGGTGTGTGGGGGGGGGGGACAGCTTAGGGCCGGCAGAGACGGGGCGGGTCAGCTCAGTCGGCGGGGGGAGGTGGAGCGGGGACAGCTGAGAGCCGGCAGAGACGGGGCGGGTCAGCTCAGTCGGCGGGGGGAGGTGTGGGGGGGGGGGGACAGCTTAGGGCCGGCAGAGACGGGGCGGGTCAGCTCAGTCGGCGGGGAAGGTGGGGCGGGGACAGCTGAGGGACGGCAGAGACGGGGCGGGTCAGCTCAGTCGGCGGGGGAGGTGTGGGGGGGGACAGCTTAGGGCCGGCAGAGACGGGGCGGGTCAGCTCAGTCGGCGGGGGGAGGTGGGGCGGGGACAGCTGAGGGACGGCAGAGACGGGGCGGATCAGCTCAGTCGGCGGGGGAGGTGGGGCGGGGGACAGCTGAGGGCCGGCAGAGACGGGGCGGGTCAGCTCAGTCGGCGCGGGGAGGTGGGTGGGGGGGGGGGGACAGCTGAGGGACGGCAGAGACGGGGCGGGTCAGCTCAGTCGGCGGGGGGAGGTGGGGGGGACAGCTGAGGGACGGCAGAGACGGGGCGGGTCAGCTCAGTCGGCGGGGGAGGTGGGGGGCAGCTGAGGGACGGCAGAGACGGGGGCAGGTCAGCTCAGTCGGCGGGGGGAGTTGGGTGGGGGGGGGGGGGGGGGCAGCTGAGAGACGGGAGAGACAACTCAGTCGGTAGTTTGTTTGTTTGTTTTGTTGGGGCTTTAGGTCGTGCAAACTACTTGGTTATATTGCGACCAAACTCAGCTGGTAGGGCCGAATAGGGCACGGCAAAGCAACTCAGGGCGTCCAGAAAACACTCAACCAAACAGGCACTGGTAGATTGATCCAGTCAAGTACGAAGTAAAGTGTGAAGTCTCCAGCCCGTCCCAGCTACTGACCGTGAAGTCCTTGATGCCGGCCGACATACGGCTGAAGCTGCACTCGATCCTGCAGTCGCCGGCGTAGAAGATCTCCAGGTCCATGATGATCTCCGAGCGTTGGATGTTGTCCGTGTACACCTTGACTCCGCCCACCCGCGGCGGCTGACCAGCCACAGTCATAGTCACAGTTGGGATCGAGGGATGGGGCACTCCTGGTCACCTGTTCATGTGTGGCGGTGTAGACAAAAAAGTCACAGTCACAGTCACAGTCACAGTCACAGCCTCAGTCACCACATCCACAGTCACCACAGTCACCACAGCCACAGTCACCACAACCACAGTCACCACAGCCACAGTCACCACAGCCACAGTTACCACAGCCACATTCACCACAGCCACAGTCACCACAGCCACAGTCACCACAGCCACAGTCACCACAGCCACAGTCACCACAGCCACAGACACCACATCCACAGTCACCACAGCCACAATCACCACAGCCACAGTCACCACAGCCACAGTCACACATCCACAGTCACCACAGTCACCACAGCCAGTCACCACATCCACAGTCACCACAGTCACCACAGCCAGTCACCACAGCCACATTCACCACAGCCACAGTCACCACAGCCACAGTCACTACAGCCACAGTCACCACAGTCAGTCACAGCCCCAGCCACAGTCACAGTCACGGTTCGCCAAAGGCGCTGTCACAGACAATAGACCAGTTCGTCACAGACACAGTCACAGACAATAGACCAGTTCGTCACAGGCGCAGTCACAGACAATAGACCAGTTCGTCACAGGCGCAGTCACAGACAATAGACCAGTTCGTCACAGGCGCAGTCACAGACAATAGACCAGTTCGTCACAGGCGCAGTCACAGACAATAGACCAGTTCGTCACAGGCGCAGTCACAGACAATAGACCAGTTCGTCACAGGCGCAGTCACAGACAATAGACCAGTTCGTCACAGGCGCAGTCACAGACAATAGACCAGTTCGTCACAGGCGCAGTCACAGACAATAGACCAGTTCGTCACAGGCGCAGTCACAGACAATAGACCAGTTCGTCACAGGCGCAGTCACAGACAATAGACCAGTTCGTCACAGGCGCAGTCACAGACAATAGACCAGTTCGTCACAGGCGCAGTCACAGACAATAGAACAGTTCGTCACAGACGCAGTCACAGACAATAGACCAGTTCGTCACAGGCGCAGTCACAGACAATAGACCAGTTCGTCACAGGCGCAGTCACAGACAATAGACCAGTTCGTCACAGGCGCAGTCACAGACAATAGACCAGTTCGTCACAGACAATAGACCAGTTCGTCACAGACGCAGTCACAGACAATAGACCAGTTCGTCACAGGCGCAGTCACAAGCAATAGACCAGTTCGTCACAGGCGCAGTCACAGACAATAGACCAGTTCGTCACAGGCGCAGTCACAGACAATAGACCAGTTCGTCACAGGCGCAGTCACAGTCACAGACAATAGACCAGTTCGTCACAGGCGCAGTCACAGACAATAGACCAGTTCGTCACAGGCGCAGTCACAGACAATAGACCAGTTCGTCACACAGCCTACTCCGATCCAGGCATGGCACGCCAACAGGGAGTGATGACTGCTGACGCAGCCTCACAAAGGCAGTGGCTCTGAGCACTTCTGCAGTGTGTTGAACCACAACACCATCGGATCGGCATTATTCACACAGTCGTGTAGCTTATTCCTGACGTCACGGAACCAAAACGAACATATCGTCACAGCTGATCTGTGCCGCGTATTACGGTAACAGTGACAAAGCATGAACCCATTAGTGGCGGGGGGGGGGGCAGATTCTGCCCACCCCTCGTGTTTTTCTCAAGCATCTCCGAAATGGCTGGAGGTAGGCCTCTGAAATTTGCTGACTTTTCCTAAAACTAGTCTGGGCAGATTGTCTGAAAATTTCAAGACGATAGCTTGAACAGGGGCGGTTCCATGAATTAGTATTTATGAAGGTTCTGATCGGAAACTGTTTTAGCGTGTACATCGTGATCTTCATGGAACAAAACCGTATGTGCCGACTTTGCGAGAAATAGCAATGTTTGAACATATTGAAACAGATATAAGGTGATAATTCATGCTTGAATGCAGCAAATTTTGTCTGTCAGAGGCTGTTCCAGCGACCAAAAAAGGGAGGTCACAAAATTGTTATCTTGCGCCCCCTTTCACTTCCCTGGAGCCGCCTCTGATAACATATTTGTATGTGTTTTGACATTATTGTATGTCCCGATGTTAGAGCGGGTGCCATCTCATTTTCGTAATCCTGTGCAGCAGAAAGCTGGTAAAATGTAATTATATTGCACCACATACATTTTGGTCCTGGAAACGCCTATGAATTTTGCATTTTAAAATGTGACCAGGATATATCAATTTTAAATTACTTTCCTGTAGATCCATAGAAGTTTTGTCAAAATCGGTCTATAGAGCTAGGTGTTATGAAGAATTAAATAAGTTATAAAATTGGTGCATTTTTTCCAGTGTCGCCACTGTTTTTTAAAGAAATGTAGATCAGTCTGAGGGGAGTCAAATCCTGTTCGAATTGTGAAAATCGGACCAGTATATTTCAAGATCTCCGGGGGGGGGGCTGAATCCCCCCCCCCCCTGCCACTAATAGGGGTAACCAGGAGCCTGCCACTAATAGGGTGAAATGAGTGGAGCTGGGTAGTACCAATTTATGGAACATGCCCAGCCTCGTGCCTTGTTCAGGTTTTATAGCAGGCACGACACAATTCAGGCAAACGAAAAGTGCGCGGACGATCGCAGTAAAATGAGTACACGATTGACGGCAAAACGCCTCCGTATAACGACGGCATAAGGCCTCCGCCTCCGTATAGTTCGCAAACTTACGATATCACCCAGGAAGATCTTCTCGAATTTGAAGTTGTTGAGCTTGTATCCGGACATGGTGTTGCGCAGACTTTCCTCCCACTGCGTCTTCAGCAGGTCCTTGACGTAGTCGCCCACGAACGGCCACATCTGTTTCAGCATCTGAGAGTAGCGTAACGACAATGTCAGTACACACTGCCCTGAACACTGTGCCGAGTGGCGGCGGCGATCAGTACACACTGCTCTGAACACTGTACCGAGTGGCAGAAGCGATCAGTACACTGTCCTGAACACTGTGCCGAGTGGCAGAAGCGATCAGTACACTGTCCTGAACATTGTCCCGAGTGGCGGCGGCGATCAGTACACACTGTCCTGAACACTGTGCCGAGTGGCAGAAGCGATCAGTACACTGTCCTGAACACTGCCCCGAGTGGCGGCGGCGATCAGTACACACTGCCCTGAACACTGTACCGAGTGGCAGAAGCGATCAGTACACTGCCTGAACACTGTACCGAGTGGCAGAAGCGACCAGTACACTGCCTGAACACTGTACCGAGTGGCAGAAGCGATCAGTACACTGCCTGAACACTGTACCGAGTGGCAGAAGCGATCAGTACACTGCCTGAACACTGTACCGAGTGGCAGAAGCGATCAGTACACACTGTCCTGAACACTGTGCCGAGTGGCAGAAGCGATCAGTACACACTGTCCTGAACACTGTCCCGAGTGGCGGCGGCGATCAGTACACACTGTCCTGAACACTGTGCCGAGTGGCAGAAGCGATCAGTACACACTGTCCTGAACACTGTCCCGAGTGGCGGCGGCGATCAGTACACACTGTCCTGACCACTGTGCCGAGTGGCAGAAGCGATCAGTACACTGTCCTGAACACTGTCCCGAGTGGCGGCGGCGATCAGTACACACTGTCCTGAACACTGTGCCGAGTGGCAGAAGCGATCAGTACACTGTCCTGAACACTGTCCCGAGTGGCAGAAGCGATCAGTACACACTGTCCTGAACACTGTGCCGAGTGGCAGAAGCGATCAGTACACACTGTCCTGAACACTGTCCCGAGTGGCGGCGGCGATCAGTACACACTGCCTGAACACTGTACCGAGTGGCAGAGGCGATCAGTACACACTGTCCTGAACACTGTGCCGAGTGGCAGAAGCGATCAGTACACACTGTCCTGAACACTGTCCCGAGTGGCGGCGGCGATCAGTACACACTGCCTGAACACTGTACCGAGTGGCAGAAGCGATCAGTACACTGTCCTGAACACTGTCCCGAGTGGCAGAAGCGATCAGTACACTGTCCTGAACACTGTCCCGAGTGGCAGAAGCGATCAGTACACACTGTCCTGAACACTGTGCCGAGTGGCAGAAGCGATCAGTACACACTGTCCTGAACACTGTCCCGAGTGGCGGCGGCGATCAGTACACACTGCCTGAACACTGTACCGAGTGGCAGAAGCGATCAGTACACTGTCCTGAACACTGTACCGAGTGGCAGAGGCGATCAGTACACACTATCCTGAACACTGTGCCGAGTGGCAGAAGCGATCAAGTCTCGTGCAGGATTGTAATAACTGCAGGTCCATTTTTCGATGGTTATTTCAGTCGCTGTTCTCACTGATATGATATCAATGATTAAAAATCTGGTTAAATAAAAGCTCAAGTCAAAACCCATCAAACTATATAAATGAAAACCGCTTATGTGCCGAGTCCCCCCCCCCCCTACAATTACGAAGCATGATGCATGATGCATGATGCAAGCTGAGTCTCAGCTGATGGCCTACAGCTGCTGAGGTTATAACTCTCTGCATGCCAACTACAACGTTGACGCCTGGTGCCAGTTGTTCCTCTCACCTTGTTAAGCCACTCAGCTCTCTCCACATCTGGGAAGTGCACCTGTAAAACACACACGAGCATAAAAACCGAGCAGCTCACATTCACAGTGGCAACGCTGGCACAGCTGGCACAGTACAGCATAGCAGTGGCACAGCACAGCATAAAAACTGGGCAGCCAGGCGCCTCACAGTGCCACAGCTGGTCGACAGGATTGGTCACTGATGTCGAGCGTCAACAGCTGGTTCAGAGAAGCAAATCACATCATTTTCTCATTATCAATAGTTAGCAACTTCAATCCATCTAACACCAGTAAAACGACTTTTTGGGCGAGGACCGAGCGGGGGCGGTGTGGCAAAGGCGTTTTACCGACCTATTAAATTGTTCATCATCTCCTTTCTCGAATCCGCCAAAAGGGAGTGCGTCCTGAGCGCTGCATGCTTCATCGTAAAAAGTAATGCTTAGATACATAAATCCATTCTTTATCTAGAAGGATTTTTGTTCATTCCGATGTTTGCGTGTGCCACGCGCTGTGGTAACGCCCCCATCAGAACGCACCATACCAAAAACAAAATTGATTAGATGGACCTATCCAATGGCGAAAATCTGATCTCAATCGGAACAGTGGCTGCAAAGTCAAGCTAATAGCTTCCGAAAAACGTCTGTATGGCCGGGTCGGGCCGGGTCAAATGTAAATTTGTCTAGTAAGTTTACGACAAAACATCACGGGCGCTTCGCGCCCGCTCGGTAATTAATACTTCCCGACCTATGCAGGCATGTCACTGGAAGAACTGACATCGCATATTTTATCTACAGCACCATGCATACCTAAATATTACAAACATCTAGTATAAGCCCAGGACTGACTGATGTATGATAGACCCCAACCATATCAAATATGTTGACTAGATTTGTGTGCGACTTTTGCTGCTCCAGTGCCGAGATGACTTGGTATGAGGTCTGATGATTTGGCACAGGTACCAATATGCTCTGAGGGATGAAAACCGACCCAATCACTCATGAGGGTGTAAGGGCAACACTCACCCAGGAGGGCAGTCCATCGCCCACCCAGGAGGGCAACCCATCACCCACCCAGGAGGGCAGAGCAATACACCCACCCAGGAGGGCAGTCCATCACCCACCCAGGAGGGCAGTCCATCACCCACCCAGGAGGGCAGTCCATCACCCACCCAGGAGGGCAGTCCATCACCCACCCAGGAGGGCAGTCCATCACCCACCCAGGAGGGCAGTCCATCGCCCACCCAGGAGGGCAGAGCAATACACCCACCCAGGAGGGCAGTCCATCACACACCCAGGAGGGCAGTCCATCACCCACCCAGGAGGGCAGTCCATCGCCCACCCAGGAGGGCAACCCATCACCCACCCAGGAGGGCAGAGCAATACACTCACCCAGGAGGGCAGTCCATCGCCCACCCAGGAGGGCAGAGCAATACACCCACCCAGGAGGGCAGTCCATCACCCACCCAGGAGGGCAGTCCATCGCCCACCCAGGAGGGCAGAGCAATACACCCACCCAGGAGGGCAGTCCATCACACACCCAGGAGGGCAGTCCATCACCCACCCAGGAGGGCAGTCCATCGCCCACCCAGGAGGGCAACCCATCACCCACCCAGGAGGGC
Organism: Chirona hameri; assembly: GCA_036785665.1. NCBI lineage: Eukaryota > Metazoa > Arthropoda > Thecostraca > Balanomorpha > Balanidae > Chirona > Chirona hameri. Next base: position 62,438 of record JAXIVJ010003283.1, read on the forward strand.
AGAGCAATACACTCACCCAGGAGGGCAGTCCATCACCCACCCAGGAGGGCAGTCCATCGCCCACCCAGGAGGGCAGTCTATCACTCACCCAGGAGGGCAGAGCAACATACTCACCTAGGAGGGCAGTCCATCACCCACCCAGGAGGGCAGTCCATCACCCACCCAGGAGGGCAGTCCATCGCCCACCCAGGAGGGCAGTCCATCACCCACCCAGGAGGGCAGTCCATCACCCACCCAGGAGGGCAGTCCATCGCCCACCCAGGAGGGCAGTCCATCACCCACCCAGGAGGGCAGTCCATCGCCCACCCAGGAGGGCAGTCCATCACCCACCCAGGAGGGCAGTCCATCACCCACCCAGGAGGGCAGTCCATCGCCCACCCAGGAGGGCAGTCCATCACCCACCCAGGAGGGCAGTCCATCACTCACCCAGGAGGGCAGAGCAACACCCACCCAGGAGGGCAGAGCAATACACTCACCCAGGAGGGCAGTCCATCGCCCACCCAGGAGGGCAGTCAATCACCCACCCAGGAGGGCAGAGCAATACACCCACCCAGGAGGGCAGAGCAATACACTCACCCAGGAGGGCAGTCCATCGCCCACCCAGGAGGGCAGTCAATCACCCACCCAGGAGGGCAGAGCAATACACCCACCCAGGAGGGCAGCCCATCACCCACCCAGGAGGGCAGTCCATCACTCACCCAGGAGGGCAGAGCAACATACTCACCCAGGAGGGCAGTCCATCACCCACCCAGGAGGGCAGTCCATCACTCACCCAGGAGGGCAGAGCAACACCCACCCAGGAGGGCAGAGCAATACACTCACCCAGGAGGGCAGTCCATCGCCCACCCAGGAGGGCAGTCAATCACCCACCCAGGAGGGCAGAGCAATACACCCACCCAGGAGGGCAGTCCATCACCCACCCAGGAGGGCAGTCCATCACTCACCCAGGAGGGCAGAGCAACACCCACCCAGGAGGGCAGAGCAATACACTCACCCAGGAGGGCAGTCCATCGCCCACCCAGGAGGGCAGTCAATCACCCACCCAGGAGGGCAGAGCAATACACCCACCCAGGAGGGCAGCCCATCACCCACCCAGGAGGGCAGTCCATCACTCACCCAGGAGGGCAGAGCAACATACTCACCCAGGAGGGCAGTCCATCACCCACCCAGGAGGGCAGTCAATCACCCACCCAGGAGGGTAATCCATCACCCACCCAGGAGGGCAGTCCATCACCCACCCAGGAGGGCAGTCCATCACCCACCCAGGAGGGCAGTCAATCACCCACCCAGGAGGGCAGTCCATCACCCACCCAGGAGGGCAGTCAATCACCCACCCAGGAGGGTAATCCATCACCCACCCAGGAGGGCAGTCCATCACTCACCCAGGAGGGCAGAGCAACACCCACCCAGGAGGGCAGAGCAACACCCACCCAGGAGGGCAGTCAATCACCCACCCAGGAGGGCAGAGCAACATACTCACCTAGGAGGGCAGTCCATCGCCCACCCAGGAGGGCAGTCAGTCACCCACCCAGGAGGGCAGTCAATCACCCACCCAGGAGGGCAGTCCATCACTCACCCAGGAGGGCAGAGCAACACCCACCCAGGAGGGCAGAGCAACACCCACCCAGGAGGGCAGTCAATCACCCACCCAGGAGGGCAGAGCAATACACTCACCCAGGAGGGCAGTCAATCACCCACCCAGGAGGGCAGTCCATCACCCACCCAGGAGGGCAGTCCATCACCCACCCAGGAGGGCAGTCCATCACTCACCCAGGAGGGCAGTCAATCACCCACCCAGGAGGGCAGTCAATCACCCACCCAGGAGGGCAGTCCATCACTCACCCAGGAGGGCAGAGCAACACCCACCCAGGAGGGCAGAGCAACACCCACCCAGGAGGGCAGTCAATCACCCACCCAGGAGGGCAGAGCAATACACTCACCCAGGAGGGCAGTCCATCACCCACCCAGGAGGGCAGTCCATCACCCACCCAGGAGGGCAGTCCATCACCCACCCAGGAGGGCAGAGCAACACCCACCCAGGAGGGCAGAGCAACACCCACCCAGGAGGGCAGAGCAACACCCACCCAGGAGGGCAGTCCATCACCCACCCAGGAGGACAGAGCAATACACTCACCCAGGAGGGCAGTCCATCACCCACCCAGGAGGGCAGTCAATCACCCACCCAGGAGGGCAGAGCAATACACCCACCCAGGAGGGCAGTCCATCACCCACCCAGGACGGCAGAGCAATACACTCACCCAGGAGGGCAGTCCATCACACACCCAGGAGGGCAGTCCCTCACCCACCCAGGAGGGCAGTCAATCACCCACCCAGGAGCGTAATCCATCACCCACCCAGGAGGGCAGAGCAACACCCACCCAGGAGGGCAGAGCAACACCCACCCAGGAGGGCAGTCCATCACCCACCCAGGAGGGCAGTCCATCACCCACCCAGGAGGGCAGAGCAACACCCACCCAGGAGGGCAGTCCATCACCCACCCAGGAGGGCAGAGCAATACACTCACCCAGGAGGGCAGTCCATCACCCACCCAGGAGGGCAGTCCATCACCCACCCAGGAGGGCAGAGCAACACCCACCCAGGAGGGCAGTCCATCACCCACCCAGGAGGGCAGAGCAATACACTCACCCAGGAGGGCAGTCCATCACCCACCCAGGAGGGCAGTCCATCACCCACCCAGGAGGGCAGAGCAATACACTCACCCAGGAGGGCAGTCCATCACCCACCCAGGAGGGCAGAGCAATACACCCACCCAGGAGGGCAGAGCAATACACTCACCCAGGAGGGCAGTCCATCGCCCACCCAGGAGGGCAGTCCATCACCCACCCAGGAGGGCAGAGCAATACACCCACCCAGGAGGGCAGTCCATCACCCACCCAGGAGGCAGTCCATCACCCACCCAGGAGGGCAACCCATCACCCACCCAGGAGGGCAGTCCATCACCCACCCAGGAGGGCAGTCCATCACCCACCCAGGAGGGCAGTCCATCGCCCACCCAGGAGGGCAACCCATCACCCACCCAGGAGGGCAGTCCATCACCCACCCAGGAGGGCAGAGCAATACACTCACCCAGGAGGGCAGTCCATCACCCACCCAGGAGGGCAGAGCAATACACACACCCAGGAGGGCAGTACATCACCCACCCAGGAGGGCAGTCCATCACCCACCCAGGAGGGCAACCCATCACCCACCCAGGAGGGCAGTCAATCACCCACCCAGGAGGGCAGTCCATCACCCACCCAGGAGGGCAGTCAATCACCCACCCAGGAGGGCAGTCCATCACTCACCCAGGAGGGTAATCCATCACCCACCCAGGAGGGCAGTCAATCACCCACCCAGGAGGGCAGTCCATCACCCACTCAGGAGGGCAGAGCAATACACCCACCCAGGAGGGCAGTCCATCACTCACCCAGGAGGGCAGAGCATCACCCACCCAGGAGGGCAGAGCAATACACCCACCCAGGAGGGCAGTCCATCACCCACCCAGGAGGGCAGAGCAATACACCCACCCAGGAGGGCAGAGCAACACCCACCCAGGAGGGCAGTCCATCGCCCACCCAGGAGGGCAGTCCATCACCCACCCAGGAGGGCAGAGCAATACACCCACCCAGGAGGGCAGTCCATCACCCACCCAGGAGGGCAGAGCAATACACTCACCCAGGAGGGCAGTCCATCACCCACCCAGGAGGGCAGAGCAATACACCCACCCAGGAGGGCAGTCCATCACCCACCCAGGAGGGCAGAGCAATACACTCACCCAGGAGGGCAGTCCATCACCCACCCAGGAGGGCAGAGCAATACACTCACCCAGGAGGGCAGTCCATCACCCACCCAGGAGGGCAGTCCATCACCCACCCAGGAGGGCAGAGCAATACACTCACCCAGGAGGGCAGTCCATCACCCACCCAGGAGGGCAGTCCATCACCCACCCAGGAGGGCAGAGCAATACACTCACCCAGGAGGGCAGTCCATCACCCACCCAGGAGGGCAGAGCAATACACTCACCCAGGAGGGCAGTCCATCACCCACCCAGGAGGGCAGAGCAATACACTCACCCAGGAGGGCAGTCCATCGCCCACCCAGGAGGGCAGAGCAATACACTCACCCAGGAGGGCAGTCCATCACCCACCCAGGAGGGCAGTCCATCACCCACCCAGGAGGGCAGAGCAATACACTCACCCAGGAGGGCAGTCCATCACCCACCCAGGAGGGCAGTCCATCACCCACCCAGGAGGGCAGTCCATCACTCACCCAGGAGGGCAGAGCAACATACTCACCTAGGAGGGCAGTCCATCACCCACCCAGGAGGGCAGTCCATCACCCACCCAGGAGGGCAGTCCATCACCCACCCAGGAGGGCAGTCCATCACTCACCCAGGAGGGCAGAGCAACATACTCACCCAGGAGGGCAGTCCATCACCCACCCAGGAGGGCAGTCCATCACTCACCCAGGAGGGCAGAGCAACATACTCACCCAGGAGGGCAGTCCATCACCCACCCAGGAGGGCAGTCCATCACCCACCCAGGAGGGCAGTCCATCACCCACCCAGGAGGGCAGTCCATCACCCACCCAGGAGGGCAGTCAATCACCCACCCAGGAGGGCAGAGCAATACACTCACCCAGGAGGGCAGTCCATCACCCACCCAGGAGGGCAGTCCATCACCCACCCAGGAGGGCAGAGCAATACACTCACCCAGGAGGGCAGAGCAACACCCACCCAGGAGGGCAGTCCATCGCCCACCCAGGAGGGCAGTCCATCACTCACCCAGGAGGGCAGAGCAACATACTCACCCAGGAGGGCAGTCCATCACCCACCCAGGAGGGCAGAGCAACATACTCACCCAGGAGGGCAGTCCATCACCCACCCAGGAGGGCAGTCCATCACCCACCCAGGAGGGCAGTCCATCACCCACCCAGGAGGGCAGAGCAATACACTCACCCAGGAGGGCAGAGCAACACCCACCCAGGAGGGCAGTCCATCGCCCACCCAGGAGGGCAGTCCATCACCCACCCAGGAGGGCAGAGCAATACACCCACCCAGGAGGGCAGTCCATCACCCACCCAGGAGGGCAGAGCAATACACTCACCCAGGAGGGCAGAGCAACACCCACCCAGGAGGGCAGTCCATCGCCCACCCAGGAGGGCAGTCCATCACCCACCCAGGAGGGCAGTCCATCACCCACCCAGGAGGGCAGTCCATCACCCACCCAGGAGGGCAGTCTATCACCCACCCAGGAGGGCAGAGCAACATACTCACCCAGGAGGGCAGTCCATCACCCACCCAGGAGGGCAGTCAATCACCCACCCAGGAGGGCAGAGCAATACACCCACCCAGGAGGGCAGTCCATCACCCACCCAGGAGGGCAGAGCAACATACTCACCCAGGAGGGCAGTCCATCACCCACCCAGGAGGGCAGTCAATCACCCACCCAGGAGGGCAGAGCAATACACCCACCCAGGAGGGCAGTCCATCACCCACCCAGGAGGGCAGTCCATCACCCACCCAGGATGGCAGTCTATCACCCACCCAGGAGGGCAGTCAATCACCCACCCAGGAGGGCAGTCCATCACTCACCCAGGAGGGCAATCCATCACCCACCCAGGAGGGCAATCCATCACCCACCCAGGAGGGCAATCCATCACCCACCCAGGAGGGCAGAGCAATACACTCACCCAGGAGGGCAGTCCATCACCCACCCAGGAGGGCAGAGCAATACACCCACCCAGGAGGGCAGTCAATCACCCACCCAGGAGGGCAGTCCATCACCCACCCAGGAGGGCAGTCCATCACCCACCCAGGAGGGCAGTCCATCACCCACCCAGGAGGGCAGAGCAATACACCCACCCAGGAGGGCAGTCCATCACCCACCCAGGAGGGCAGTCCATCACCCACCCAGGAGGGCAGAGCAATACACCCACCCAGGAGGGCAGTCAATCACCCACCCAGGAGGGCAGTCCATCGCCCACCCAGGAGGGCAGAGCAATACACTCACCCAGGAGGGCAGTCCATCACCCACCCAGGAGGGCAGTCCATCACCCACCCAGGAGGGCAGTCCATCACCCACCCAGGAGGGCAGTCCATCACCCACCCAGGAGGGCAGAGCAATACACTCACCCAGGAGGGCAGTCCATCACCCACCCAGGAGGGCAGTCAATCACCCACCCAGGAGGGCAGTCCATCACCCACCCAGGAGGGCAGTCCATCACCCACCCAGGAGGGCAGAGCAATACACCCACCCAGGAGGGCAGTCCATCGCCCACCCAGGAGGGCAGTCCATCACCCACCCAGGAGGGCAGAGCAATACACCCACCCAGGAGGGCAGAGCAATACACTCACCCAGGAGGGCAGTCCATCACCCACCCAGGAGGGCAGTCCATCGCCCACCCAGGAGGGCAGTCTATCACCCACCCAGGAGGGCAGAGCAACATACTCACCTAGGAGGGCAGTCCATCGCCCACCCAGGAGGGCAGTCAATCACCCACCCAGGAGGGCAGAGCAATACACTCACCCAGGAGGGCAGTCCATCACCCACCCAGGAGGGCAGAGCAATACACTCACCCAGGAGGGCAGTCCATCACCCACCCAGGAGGGCAGTCCATCGCCCACCCAGGAGGGCAGAGCAACACACTCACCCAGGAGGGCAGAGCAATACACTCACCCAGGAGGGCAGGTCCTGCAGCTTGGCCAATGTCAGCTGCTCGCTGCTGAGCGCCATGGTGCGGTTCACCTCCAGCTTGGTCGTCTTCTCCCTGCGCCACTTCTCGCGCATCACCGACAAGATGACGCCGCCGACCAGCCAGGCCGGCGAGAAGCCCAGGTAGCCCACGGCGTAGATCCCGAAGATGGCGCCGGCACGACGGCCGAACATGGCCAGCAGCTGCAGCGCGCTGCTGTCCGTGTCGCTCATGGCGGCGGCAGACAGGGGTCCTGTGGGAGATGGCAGGGAGTCAGGGAGGGGTCCTGTGGGAGATAGAAGGGAGTCAGAGGGAGGGGTCCTGTGGGAGATGGCAGGGAGTCAGGGAGGGGTCCTGTGGGAGATAGAAGGGAGTCAGAGGGAGGGGGTCTGTGGGAGATGGCAGGGAGTCAGGGAGGGGTCCTGTGGGAGATGGCAGGGAGTCAGGGAGGGGCCTGTGGGAGATGGCAGGGAGTCAGGGAGGGGCCTGTGGGAGATGGCAGGGAGTCAGAGGGAGGGATCCTGTGGGAGATGGCAGAGAGTCAGGGAGGGATCCTGTGGGAGATGGCAGGGAGTCAGGGAGGGGCCTGTGGGAGATGGCAAGGAGTCAGGGAGGGGTCCTGTGGGAGATAGAAGGGAGTCAGAGGGAGGGGGCCTGTGGGAGATGGCAGGGAGTCAGAGGGAGGGGTCCTGTGGGAGATGGCAGGGAGTCAGAGGGAGGGGTCCTGTGGGAGATGGCAGGGAGTCAGGGAGGGGCCTGTGGGAGATGGCAGGGAGTCAGGGAGGGGTCCTGTGGGAGATGGCAGGGAGTCAGGGAGGGGTCTGTGGGAGATGGCAGGGAGTCAGGGAAGGGTCCTGTGGGAGATGGCAGGGAGTCAGGGAGGGGCCTGTGGGAGATGGCAGGGAGTCAGAGGGAGGGGTCCTGTGGGAGATGGCAGGGAGTCAGAGGGAGGGGTTCTGTGGGAGATGGCAGGGAGTCAGGGAGGGGTCTGTTGGAGATGGCAGGGAGTCAGGGAGGGGTCCTGTGGGAGATGGCAGGGAGTCAGGGAGGGGCCTGTGGGAGATGGCAGGGAGTCAGGGAGGGGTCCTGTGGGAGATGCAGAGAGTCAGGGAGGGGCCTGTGGGAGATGGCAGGGAGTCAGAGGGAGGGTCCTGTGGGAGATGGCAGGGAGTCAGGGAGGGGTTCTGTGGGAGATGGCAGGGAGTCAGGGAGGGGCCTGTGGGAGATGGCAGGGAGTCAGAGGGAGGGGTCCTGTGGGAGATGGCAGGGAGTCAGGGAGGGGCCTGTGGGAGATGGCAGGGAGTCAGGGAGGGGTCCTGTGGGAGATGGCAGGGAGTCAGGGAGGGCCTGTGGGAGATGGCAGGGAGTCAGGGAGGGGCCTGTGGGAGATGACAGGGAGTCAGAGGGAGGGGTCCTGTGGGAGATGGCAGGGAGTCAGAGGGAGGGGTCCTGTGGGAGATGGCAGGGAGTCAGAGGGAGGGGTCCTGTGGGAGATGGCAGGGAGTCAGAGGGAGGGGTCCTGTGGGAGATGGCAGGGAGTCAGGGAGGGGCCTGTGGGAGATGGCAGGGAGTCGGGGAGGGGTCCTGTGGGAGATGGCAGGGAGTCAGGGAGGGGCCTGTGGGAGATGGCAGGGAGTCAGGGAGGGGCCCTGTGGGAGATGGCAGGGAGTCAGGGAGGGGCCTGTGGGAGATGGCAGGGAGTCAGAGGGAGGGTCCTGTGGGAGATGGCAGGGAGTCAGGGAGTCAGGGAGTCAGGGAGGGGCCTGTGGGAGATGGCAGGGAGTCAGAGGGAGGGGTCCTGTGGGAGATGGCAGGGAGTCAGGGAGGGGCCTGTGGGAGATGGCAGGGAGTCAGAGGGAGGGATCCTGTGGTAGATGGCAGGGAGTCAGGGAAGGACCTGTGGGAGATGGCAGGGAGTCAGAGGGAGGGATCCTGTGGGAGATGGCAGGGAGTCAGGGAGGGGCCTGTGGGAGATGGCAGGGAGTCAGAGGGAGGGATCCTGTGGGAGATGGCAGGGAGTCAGGGAGGGATCCTGTGGGAGATGGCAGGGAGTCAGGGAGGGGCCTGTGGGAGATGGCAGGGAGTCAGAGGGAGGGGTCCTGTGGGAGATGGCAGGGAGTCAGAGGGAGGGGTCCTGTGGGAGATGGCAGGGAGTCAGAGGGAGGGGTCCTGTGGGAGATGGCAGGGAGTCAGGGAGGGTCCTGTGGGAGATGGCAGGGAGTCAGAGGGAGGGGCCTGTGGGAGATGGCAGGGAGTCAGGGAGGGGGCCTGTGGGAGATGGCAGGGAGTCAGGGAGGGGCCTGTGGGAGATGGCAGGGAGTCAGGGAGGGGCCTGTGGGAGATGGCAGGGAGTCGGGGAGGGGCCTGTGGGAGATGGCAGGGAGTCAGGGAGGGGCCTGTGGGAGATAGCAGGGAGTCAGAGGGAGGGGTCCTGTGGGAGATGGCAGGGAGTCAGAGGGAGGGGTCCTATGGGAGATTGCAGGGAGTCAGAGGGAGGGGTCCTGTGGGAGATAGCAGGGAGTCAGAGGGAGGGGTCCTGTGGGAGATGGCAGGGAGTCAGGGAGGGGCCTGTGGGAGATGGCAGGGAGTCAGAGGGAGGGGCCTGTGAGAGATGGCAGGGAGTGGGGGGGGGGGGGCCTGCGGGAGATGGCAGGAAGTCAGAGGGAGGGGCCTGTGGGAGATGGCAGGGAGTCAGAGGGAGGGGGCCTGTAGGAGATGGCAGGGAGTCAGAGGGAGGGGTCTGTGAGAGATGGCAGGGAGTGGGGGGATGGGCTACCAAGGAGGAGCCACTCTGTGAACAACACTAGTCAGAAAGATGGGCAGATGCCAGTGGTCTGTGTATAGCATAGTCAGAAAGACATGAGATGAGACAACAGGGCTCCGTGGATAGTATCAGAGTCTGAGGGATAGGACAGACAACAGGGCTCTGTGGATAGTATCAGAGTCTGAGGGATAGGACAGACAACAGAGCTCTGTGGATAGTATCAGAGTCCGAGGGATAGGCCAGACAACAGGGTTCTGTGGATAGTATCGGAGTCTGAGGGATAGGACAGACAACAGGGCTCTGTGGATAGTATCAGAGTCATCAGAGTCTGGGGGATAGGACAGACAACAGGGCTCTGTGGATAGTATCAGAGTCTGTGGGATAGGACGGACAACAGGGCTCTGTGGATAGTATAAGAGTATGAGAGATAGGACAGACAACAGGGCTCTGTGGATAGTATCAGAGTCTGAGGGACAGGACAGACAACAGGGCTCTGTGGATAGTATCAGAGTCTGAGGGATAGGACAGACAGCAGGGCTCTGTGGATAGTATCAGAGTCTGAGGGATAGGCCAGACAACAGGGATCTGTGGATAGTATCAGAGTCTGAGGGATAGGACAGACAACAGGGCTCTGTGGATAGTATCAGTCTGAGGGATAGGACAGACAGCAGGGCTCTGTGGATAGTATCAGAGTCTGAGGGATAGGACAGGCAACAGGGCTTTGTGGATAGTATCAGAGTCTGAGGGATAGGACAGACAACAGGGCTCTGTGGATAGTATCAGAGTCTGAGGGATAGGACAGACAACAGGGCTCTGTGGATAGTATCAGAGTCATCAGAGTCTGAGGGATAGGACAGACAACGGGGCTCTGTGGATAGTATCAGAGTCTGAGGGATAGGACAGACAACAGGGCTCTGTGGATAGTATCAGAGTCTGAGGGATAAGACAGACAGCAGGGCTCTGTGGATAGTATCAGAGGCTGAGATATAGGACAGACAACAGGGCTCTGTGGATAGTATCAGAGTCTGAGGGATAGGACAGACAACAGGGATCTGTGGATAGTATCAGAGTCTGAGGGATAGGACAGACAACAGGGCTCTGTGGATAGTATCAGAGTCTGAGGGATAGGACAGACAGCAGGGCTCTGTGGATAGTATCAGAGTCTGAGGGATAGGACAGACAACAGGGCTCTGTGGATAGTATCAGAGTCTGAGGGACAGGACAGACAACAGGGCTCTGTGGATAGTATCAGAGTCTGAGGGATAGGACAGACAGCAGGGCTCTGTGGATAGTATCAGAGTCTGAGGGATAGGCCAGACAACAGGGATCTGTGGATAGTATCAGAGTCTGAGGGATAGGACAGACAACAGGGCTCTGTGGATAGTATCAGTCTGAGGGATAGGACAGACAGCAGGGCTCTGTGGATAGTATCAGAGTCTGAGGGATAGGACAGGCAACAGGGCTTTGTGGATAGTATCAGAGTCTGAGGGATAGGACAGACAACAGGGCTCTGTGGATAGTATCAGAGTCTGAGGGATAGGACAGACAACAGGGCTCTGTGGATAGTATCAGAGTCATCAGAGTCTGAGGGATAGGACAGACAACGGGGCTCTGTGGATAGTATCAGAGTCTGAGGGATAGGACAGACAACAGGGCTCTGTGGATAGTATCAGAGTCTGAGGGATAAGACAGACAGCAGGGCTCTGTGGATAGTATCAGAGGCTGAGATATAGGACAGACAACAGGGCTCTGTGGATAGTATCAGAGTCTGAGGGATAGGACAGACAACAGGGATCTGTGGATAGTATCAGAGTCTGAGGGATAGGACAGACAACAGGGCTCTGTGGATAGTAGCAGAGTCTGAGGGATAGGACAGACAGCAGGGCTCTGTGGATAGTATCAGAGTCTGAGGGATGGGACAGACAACAGGGCTCTGTGGATAGTATCAGAATCTGAGGGATAGGACAGACAACAGGGATCTGTGGATAGTATCAGAGTCTGAGGGATAGGACAGACAACAGGGCTCTGTAGATAGTATCAGAGTCTGAGGGATAGGACAGACAACAGGGCTCTGTGGATAGTATCAGAGTCTGAGGGATGGGACAGACAACAGGGATCTGTGGATAGTATCAGAGTCATCGGAGTCTGAGGGATAGGACAGACAACAGGGCTCTGTGGATAGTATCAGAGTCTGAGGGATAGGACAGACAACAGGGATCTGTGGATAGTATCAGAGTCTGAGGGATAGGACAGACAACAGGGCTCTGTGGATAGTATCAGAGTCTGAGGGATAGGACAGACAACAGGACTCTGTGGATAGTATCAGAGTAATCAGAGCCTGAGGGATAGGACAGACAACAGGGCTCTGTGGATAGTATCAGAGTCTGAGGGATAGGACAGACAACAGGGCTCTGTGGATAGTATCAGAGTCTGAGGGATAGGACGGACAACAGGGCTCTGTGGATAGTATCAGAGTCTGAGGGATAGGACAGACAACAGGGTTCTGTGGATAGTATCAGAGTCTGAGGGATAGGACAGACAACAGGGTTCTGTGGATAGTATCAGATCCATCAGAGTTTGAGGGATAGGACAGACAACAGGGCTCTGTGGATAGTATCAGAGTCTGAGGGATAGGACAGACAACAGGGCTCTGTGGATAGTATCAGAGTCTGAGGGATAGGACAGACAACAGGGCTCTGTAGATAGTATCAGAGTCTGAGGGATAGGACAGACAACAGGGCTCTGTGGATAGTATCAGAGTCATCAGAGTCTGAGGGATAGGACAGACAACAGGGCTCTGTGGATAGTATCAGAGTCATCAGAGTCTGAGAGATAGGACAGACAACAGGGCTCTGTGGATAGTATCAGAGTCTGAGGGATAGGACAGACAGCAGGGCTCTGTGGATAGTATCAGAGTCTGAGGGATGGGACAGACAACAGGGATCTGTGAATAGTATCAGAGTCATCGGAGTCTGAGGGATAGGACAGACAACAGGGCTCTATGGATAGTATCAGAGTCTGAGGGATAGGACAGACAACAGGGCTCTGTGGATAGTATCAGTCATCAGAGTCTGAGGGATAGGACAGACAACAGGGCTCTGTGGATAGTATCAGAGTCTGAGGGATAGGACAGACAACAGGGCTCTGTGGATAGTATCAGAATCTGAGGGATAGGACAGACAACAGGGATCTGTGGATAGTATCAGAGTCTGAGGGATAGGACAGACAAAACAGGGCTCTGTAGATAGTATCAGAGTCTGAGGGATAGGACAGACAACAGGGCTCTGTGGATAGTATCAGAGTCTCAGGGATGGGACAGACAACAGGGATCTGTGGATAGTATCAGAGTCATCGGAGTCTGAGGGATAGGACAGACAACAGGGCTCTGTGGATAGTATCAGAGTCTGAGGGATAGGAGACAACAGGGATCTGTGGATAGTATCAGAGTCTGAGGGATAGGACAGACAACAGGGCTCTGTGGATAGTATCAGAGTCTGAGGGATAGGACAGACAACAGGACTCTGTGGATAGTATCAGAGTCATCAGAGCCTGAGGGATAGGACAGACAACAGGGCTCTGTGGATAGTATCAGAGTCTGAGGGATAGGACAGACAACAGGGCTCTGTGGATAGTATCAGAGTCTGAGGGATAGGACAGACAACAGGGTTCTGTGGATAGTATCAGAGTCTGAGGGATAGGACAGACAACAGGGTTCTGTGGATAGTATCAGATCCATCAGAGTCTGAGGGATAGGACAGACAACAGGGCTCTGTGGATAGTATCAGAGTCTGAGGGATAGGACAGACAACAGGGCTCTGTGGATAGTATCAGAGTCTGAGGGATAGGACAGACAACAGGGCTCTGTAGATAGTATCAGAGTCTGAGGGATAGGACAGACAACAGGGCTCTGTGGATAGTATCAGAGTCATCAGAGTCTGAGGGATAGGACAGACAACAGGGCTCTGTGGATAGTATCAGAGTCATCAGAGTCTGAGAGATAGGACAGACAACAGGGCTCTGTGGATAGTATCAGAGTCCGAGGGATATGACAGACAACAGGGATCTGTGGATAGTATCAGAGTCTGAGGGATGGGACAGACAACAGGGATATGTGGATAGTATCAGAGTCATCAGAGTCTGAGGGATAGGACAGACAACAGGGCTCTGTGGATAGTATCAGAGTCTGAGAGATAGGACAGACAACAGGGCTCTGTGGATAGTATCAGAGTCTGAGGGACAGGACAGACAACAGGGCTCTGTGGATAGTATCAGAGTCTGAGGGATAGGACAGACAGCAGGGCTCTGTGGATAGTATCAGAGTCTGAGGGATAGGCCAGACAACAGGGATCTGTGGATAGTATCAGTCTGAGGGATAGGACAGACAACAGGGTTCTGTGGATAGTATCAGACTGAGGGATAGGACAGACAGCAGGGCTCTGTGGATAGTATCAGAGTCTGAGGGATAGGACAGGCAACAGGGCTCTGTGGGTAGTATCAGAGTCTGAGGGATAGGACAGACAACAGGGCTCTGTGGATAGTATCAGAGTCTGAGGGATAGGACAGACAACAGGGCTCTGTGGATAGTATCAGAGTCATCAGAGTCTGAGGGATAGGACAGACAACGGGGCTCTGTGGATAGTATCAGAGTCTGAGGGATAGGACAGACAACAGGGCTCTGTGGATAGTATCAGAGTCTGAGAGATAGGACAGACAACAGGGCTCTGTGGATAGTATCAGAGTCTGAGGGATAGGACAGACAACAGGGCTCTGTGGATAGTATCAGAGTCTGAGGGATGGGACAGACAACAGGGATCTGTGGATAGTATCAGAGTCATCGGAGTCTGAGGGATAGGACAGACAACAGGGCTCTGTGGATAGTATCAGAGTCATCGGAGTCTGAGGGATAGGACAGACAACAGGGCTCTGTAGATAGTATCAGAGTCTGAGGGATAGGACAGACAACAGGGCTCTGTGGATAGTATCAGAGTCTGAGGGATAGGACAGACAACAGGGCTCTGTGGATAGTATCAGAGTCTGAGGGATAGGACAGACAACAGGGCTCTGTAGATAGTATCAGAGTCTGAGGGATAGGACAGACAACAGGGCTCTGTGGATAGTACCAGAGTCTGAGGGATAGGACAGACAACAGGACTCTGTAGATAGTATCAGAGTCTGAGGGATAGGACAGACAACAGGGATATGTGGATAGTATCAGAGTCTGAGGGATAGGACAGACAACAGGGATCTGTGGATAGTATCAGAGTCATCAGAGTCTGAGGGATAGGACAGACAACAGGGATCTGTGGATAGTATCAGAGTCATCGGAGTCTAAGGGATAGGACAGACAACAGGGATCTGTGGATAGTATCAGAGTATGAGGGATAGGACAGACAACAGGGCTATGTGGATAGTATCAGAGTCATCAGAGTCTGAGGGATAAGACAGACAACAGGGATATGTGGATAGTATCGGAGTCATCAGAGTCTGAGGGATAGGACAGACAACAGGGATCTGTGGATAGTATCAGAGTCATCGGAGTCTGAGGGGTAGGACAGACAACAGGGATCTGTGGATAGTATCAGTCATCGGAGTCTGAGGGATAGGACAGACAACAGGGATCTGTGGATAGTATCAGAGTCTGAGGGATATGACAGACAACAGGGCTATGTGGATAGTATCGGAGTCATCAGAGTCTGAGGGATAGGACAGACAACAGGGATCTGTGGATAGTATCAGAGTCATCGGAGTCTGAGGGGTAGGACAGACAACAGGGATATGTGGATAGTATCAGAGTCTGAGGGATAGGACAGACAACAGGGCTTTGTGGATAGTATCAGAGTCATCAGAGTCTGAGGGATAGGACAGACAACAGGGCTATGTGGATAGTATCAGAGTCTGAGGGATAGGACAGACAACAGGGCTATGTGGATAGTATCAGAGTCATCAGAGTCTGAGGGATAAGACAGACAACAGGGATATGTGGATAGTATCGGAGTCATCGGAGTCTGAGGGGTAGGACAGACAACAGGGATCTGTGGATAGTATCAGAGTCATCGGAGTCTGAGGGGTAGGACAGACAACAGGGATCTGTGGATAGTATCAGAGTCTGAGGGATAGGACAGACAACAGGGCTTTGTGGATAGTATCAGAGTCATCAGAGTCTGAGGGATAGGACAGACAACAGGGCTCTGTGGATAGTATCAGAGTCATCGGAGTCTAAGGGATAGGACAGACAACAGGGATCTGTGGATAGTATCAGAGTCATCGGAGTCTGAGGGATAGGACAGACAACAGGGATCTGTGGATAGTATCAGTCTGAGGGATATGACAGACAACAGGGCTATGTGGATAGTATCAGTCATCAGAGTCTGAGGGATAGGACAGACAACAGGGATCTGTGGATAGTATCAGAGTCATCAGAGTCTGAGGGATAGGACAGACAACAGGGCTCTGTGGATAGTATCAGAGTCTGAGGGATAGGACAGACAACAGGGCTCCGTGGATAGTATCAGAGTCTGAGGGATAGGACAGACAACAGGGCTCCGTGGATAGTATCAGAGTCTGAGGGATAGGACAGACAACAGGGCTCTGTAGATAATATCAGAGTAATCAGGGTCTGAGGGATAGCACAGACAACAGGGCTCTGTGGATAGTATCAGAGTCATCAGAGTCTGAGGGATAGGACAGACAACAGGGCTCTGTGGATAGTATCAGAGTCTGAGGGATAGGACAGACAATAGGGCTCTGTGGATAGTATCAGAGTCTGAGGGATAGGCCAGACAACAGGGCTCTGTGGATAGTATCGGAGTCTGAGGGATAGGACAGACAACAGGGCTCTGTGGATAGCATCAGAGTCTGAGGGATAGGACAGACAACAGGGCTCTGTGGATAGTATCAGAGTCTGAGGGATAGGACAGACAACAGGGCTCTGTGGATAGTATCAGAGTCTGAGGGATAGGACAGACAACAGGGCTATGTGGATAGTATCAGAGTCTGAGGGATAGGACAGACAACAGGGCTCTGTGGATAGTATCAGAGTCATCAGAGTCTGAGGGATAGGACAGACAGGACATAGTGGTCATAGTCAGTTGAGGGATAGGAGACAACATGGATCTGTGGATATCATCATGGATATGGATGAAAAGGACAGACAAAAGGCATATGTGGATAGCATCATAGAGAGATAGGACAGACAACAGAGTTCAGTGGATACACCAGAATCACAATAGTGGATAACAATGGGGGCCCTCCCAAGACAATCATCAGCATCAGCGAATCATATGACAAGGTACGTAACCCGCGCGGCGCTGGGGTCTCCATCCGAACGTCCGGTGCTGGGGGGTCCATTTTTACCCCCCCCCCCCCTCGTATCTTCCGAACCAATAACCGCAGCGAGACGCGCAAGGCTGCGATCGAAAGCTCTCAGTGAGAAGAATCTAACGCATACCCGAAATTAGTAACATAAGGTCAAATGTCAGGTCACGGTCAGGGCAAGTGTCAAAAAAAATAGTATTTTTTTTTTAAAGTATTTGCGTTTTTGGGCTATACTTTCCATCCAAAGCCTTGTATTGCAACAATTCTCACAAAGTGCTCCCAAATGTATAATGCATCTCCTGCATAAGTAAAAGTAAAATTTTAAGCAAAGGTCAAGGTCAATGTCAGGTCACAAAAGGTCACAGGTCTACGAAAGCCATGCGACACATGTTGTATGGGTTATTTTACACGTATAATTCGATAGAAGCAGCCATTTTCACAGCCTGACACCATATAATCGCCCTCAGGTCAAGGTCAGGTCACAATAATGTCACAATTTGAAATTGATTAATCTAAATAAACATTGCATGTTTCTGACTAGTTTTGTCTTTGAAATACAGTGGTGGCATTTATTTGTCTGTATCTGGTCAGTAAAAGCCAAAAAACGCAATTTAAAAAAATGACGTCATGGGTTACTTATTCTTAGAGAGCCATAAGTCAGTCAAAAATAAAGAAATTGCCTTGAAATTTGGTTTGAACATCGTTCATACTCGGTTCTCTAATATATCTTCCGGTTTTTTGAAAATCTTCAAACAAAAAACTTTCGTGGAAATTCTTCCCCAAAATCATTTTTTTGCATTTTTGGGGGTCAAAAACCCAAAATTTTGAACATCCGAGAGAGCCATTTTAAAGAATGTTATTTCCTTTCTTTTGACGCCTTTTATTTGCGATTTGCATCAACACGCTATTTTCTACGATTTTGCAAACATTTAACGTTTTTTCACCAAAAATGACATGACATGACGTCACTAAAGCGTCATTATCTCCTCAAAATTCTCACAAATTGCAACAAAATTGTAACACAAGATGTAGAATTGATGCACCATAAGGTACCGCAAGTTTCACTTCGATATCTGTCATGGTTTTCAAGTTATGGAGAAAATCCGGGAGGGGGGTAAAATTTCCCCCCCCCCCCAGCGCCGCGCGGGTTAATGCCCTGAGTCTGATCTATAAATGTTGGTGCACCATAAATGCAGGGGCTATATCAGTGTGCAGAAGTTGGGTGCCAGAATTGCAGATAAGAGAACCAGAACATGGGATAATGAGTGGATATAAGAAGTTTAGATACCACAGATGGGTAGATCCCGAACATAAGCTCCTATAATGTGGCATCAGACATACAGAGGACTGACTTTCTGATAGACCCAGTTACCCAGATGCAAATAGAAGAGTGTGGTGGCAACAGGAAACAACACAACCTGAAATGATGAGTTTAACTGACGATCGGTCTATAACAAACAACCCAATAGCTTCAACAAGAGTACAAAATAGCAGTTGCTGATTTAACTAGAGGTAGGGGGTAGACATTTTATGTGCAGGATATTGGTCATTCCACCTTTTTTATGTAATATGATCAAATTATGTGAGAAAAAAAATGGGGCAAAATTCCTGCTAAACCCATCAGCACCGACATTTTCCCCCGTTTTACCCATATAACCACCATGAATTTCTCCCAAATTCAGATCTCAGTTTTGGCGCTAGAGAGCTCATTTTTGGTTTATTGAAAATGCAGACCCCAAATTTGTGTTCTTAAAAAGAGTGCTTATTTTTTTTAAAGAAAATTAAAGCCATATGTTTGTTTGGGAGATATATCGTGCTCAAATCTGATTAGTCGAGAAATTGGACAATTACCCAACCGATTTTTTGTTTTGTAGATCCTTAGTTGATTTAGTAGGGGGCAGGTACTAGGTGCCTTCAAATTGGCCATATCTGGCTTTGTTTGTGAGATATATCAATTTTATTACAGCTAATTACGCTAATTATTTTAATTAGGTGATGCTGATGAATTTCGAATTAATCAATTATATGTATATTTGTGTGTGCGAGGTATGATCAAATGACAGCGAAAAAAAACATGGAATCCACCATGCACGAGCACAATTGCAAAATCTTACTCCATACCCCGACTTCTAATTTAACCAAGCACCATTGTGCCATTTAACCCACGCGGCACAGGGGGTAAATTTTACCCCCCCCCCCCCCGGATTTTCTCAATAACTTGAAAACTATGACAGATATCGAAGTGAAACCTACGGTACCTTTTGGTGCATCAATTCTACGTCTTCTGCCTAAATTTTATTGAAATTCGTGAAAAATTGTGAGAGATAATGACGTTTCAGTAACGTCATGTCATGTCATTTTTGGTGAAAAACGTTAAATGCTTGAAAAATCGTAGAAAATAACGTGATGATGCAAATCGCAAATAAAAGCGTCAAAACAAAGGAAATAACATTGTCTTTAATGGCAATCTCGGATTTGCAAAATTTGGGGTTTTTGACCCCAAAAAATGTTAAAAAACTGATTTTTTGGAAGAATTTCCACAAAAGTTTAAGATTTTCAAAAACCGGAAGATATATTAGAGAACCCAGTATGAACGATGCTCAAACCAAATTTCAAAGCAATATCTTTATTTTTGACTGGCTCTCTAAGTAACTTATAACGTCATTTATTACGTTTTTTGGCTTTTACTGACCAGATACAGACAAATAAATGCCACCACTGTATTTCTAAGACAAAAATAGTCTAGAAACATACAATGTTTATTTACATTAATAAATTTCAAATGTTGTCCTTATTGTGACCTGACCTTGCCCTGAGGGCCATTATATGGAGTCAGGCTGTGAAAATGGCTGCTACTATCGAAATATACGTGTAAAATAACCCATACAACATGTGTCGCATGCCTTTCGTAGACCTGTGACCTTTTGTGACCTGACCTTGACCTTTGCTTACAATTTCACTTTTACTTATGCGGGAGATGCATTATACATTTGGGAGCACTTTGTGAGATAATAGTTGGAATATATAGCTTTGGATGGAAAGCATAGCCCTAAACCCCAAATACTTCAATTTTGACACTTGACCTGACCGTGACCTGACATGTGACCTTTTTAAGCATGTCGGGTATGCGTTAGATTCTTCTCACCGAGAGCTTTCGATCGCCGCCTTGCGCGTCTCGCTCGCTGCGGTTATTGGTTCGGAAGATACGAGGAGGCAGTGTTGGATTTTTCATTTCATGACCTGGTCCCGGAGAGTAAAAATCCATAGGTGGAGACTGGAGAGTAAAATTGTATTGTCAGGCAAATTCAGATTTTCATTTTTGTTTTAATTGTTTTACTTGGAAAGTAAAAAAAAAATCCTGATTTGTAATAGATATTAAATCCTTGTGAGGAAAATTGAATATTTTAACTACAATGTCGGTAAGATCAGGCGAAAAGAGAGCAAATTTCCTGAACAAATATGAAGAGAGCAAAAATTCTTTGGACCCCAAAAGTCCAGAAAATGGCCCAAATTCCAAGGCTGCGAGGAGGCGGGTAAAATTTACCCCCCCCCCCCCCCCCCCCCCCCCGCACCGGGCGTTCGGATGGAGACCCCAGCGCCGCGCGGGTTAAAGGGAAATATTGACCTTTTCCACACAAAAAAAATGGAGTTATTACTTGAAATCGACATACCAGGGCAAAATATGATTTAAATTCTTCGCATTTTGCATATAAAAACTCCTTCAGAGATATTAGCAGTTTCCTACCGATAAGCGTTCCACACTTTTAACGACCGGTACTTGCAAGTTACTTTTCGGTTTCCATCAAACTCCGGGCTTTTCCTGTATCGCTTTTTTACGCAATGGTGTGGAAAATATATTTTGCATTCTGCTTGTTGTGATTATATACCCACCCGTCCTTTACAATTAACAAACAATACACAAACTGGCAATTCAATCGGAAGCTCATCGATGCACGACGACGGCGACCTATTTAGTGTCGGCGATTTGTTTTGAAGTGCCCATTCAACAACGTTGAACAGAGTGATACAAAAGCGCCAGATGTCGCTTTCCAATAGTGGAGGGAAAATACCAATAATTAATTTTCCCAAACTTCCAACTTTGAATTAGGGAATAATTTTATTTTATTCTTAAATTTAGACCACATCATTTTAATACCATAACAGTAGCCAAAGAAATGGTTGCTAACAAAATCAAAAGGTCATTATTTCCCTTTAAGGTGAGCCAATTATAAACAAAAGCTGGCACCGTATGATATGTTTAACCCGCGCACTGCAGGGGGTTTGCGCCGAAAACGACCCCCCTCTCAGGGGGGTTGATTTCTGCCCCCCCCCCCCCGGGATATCTCGAAAACTACGCTACGTAGCGACAAGCAGAAAACAGCATTTGATAGCTTGATATAGCTTGATTCTATCGAAAATATTTCAGTATTTTTTGGGTCAGGTCAAAATTGTGGTCACCAGATGTCATCAAAGGTCAAATTTTCCAGTGTTTTCCTGTTTTAGGACTTCGCTCCAGAAATTCCCATATATCCCGGAAACTATGCTAGTTAGAAACAAACGGAAAAAAGGAAACGCCAGCCAGTGAAATTTACAATCGACGAGGTGTCCTCAAATTTGATCTCAGGTCAATATTTGAGGCTCCAGGTGAAAAAAGAAAAAAATGTAGTTCTATTGCAAAATCGTTTTCGCTATTAACTTTTTACTTAACCCGGCAGTCACTGGGGGTATATTCTGTAACACGACTCACTGGGGGGGGGGGCTTTTTTAGCCCCCCCCCCCCTGGTATTTTCAGAACCAATTATCGCAGCGGGACGCGCAAGGCGGCATTCGAAAGCGCTCAATGAGATAAGCCTAACGCACACTTAAAAATTCAAATTAAGGTCATATGTCAGATCACGGTCAAGTCAAACGTCAAAATCGAGGTATGAGTTTATGGACAATACCTGCCATCCATGGACTTCGATTGCGCCTATAATCCGCCAAAGTGCTGTCAAAGGTATGGTACATATATCACATGAACTAAAGTGAGATTGTTGGAAAATATAAAGGTCAAGGTCAGGTCATTTAAGGTCACTACACACAAAATATCTACGAGTCATGCAGCACATGTTTTATGGATCGTTTTACGCGTAGAATTCGATAGTGATAGTCATTTTACCACCTGACTTCATTTACGTGAAGTTAGTGTCAAGTTCAGGTCAAGTTCAAGTCACTGAAAATCAAAATTTGAAATTGATAAATCGAAATGAAAAAAGCATGTTTATATATCAGTTTTATCTAACAAATACGGTGCTGCCATTTATTTGTCTGTATCTGGTCAATAAAGGCCAAAACACGCAATTAAAAAATATGACGTCATTATTTACCCATACGTCATTATTTACCATGATGCCATGTCAGTCAAAAAAGATATTTTGAAATTTGGCATGGTAGTTGCCCATATTTCGTTATCTGACATATATTCCGTTTTTTTAATATCTTTAAAAAATGTGATTTTGTGGGCATTTTTCAATTAAAAAACTTTTGTTGAAATTTTTGGGGTCAAAAACCAAAATTTTCGCAATTTCGAGATAGCTGGTTTGTAGCCCTTGCAATTTTCTACCTTTTAACGTTTTTCGATTGCATTTTGCTTCAAATGTGGCATTTGCACGGCCTGGCAAAATTTAGTTGATTTTTGGTCAAAATCGTGTTTAGTGACGTCACTAAATTCACTATATCTATTTTTTTTTAAACTGACGAAATTTCTCTTTTTTGCACAAAAGGTGTAAAAATGATGCTCGGAAAGGTACTGAAAGTTTGGCGTCGATACCTGCATTAGTTGTTGAGATACTCCTAATATTCCTAAGGGGGTGGGGGGCTAACACCCCCCCCCCCCCCCCCCAGTGACTCGCGGGTTAATAAAGATAACGGAAAACTATTTACGCCATTGTGTTTATCTCGTCAAGGCGCTTCGCAAGATATACATGGTGACCTTGATAAGTCAACTTAAAAAAAATGACCTCAGGTCAAGGTCAAGTGGTGACCCAAGTAGGGCATGTTGCATATGGGAAGACGTGTCTCGACGAGACATAGACATTGCTGTCTGTTTTACTTCTCTATATGTATTATGTCGGGAGTTATTGACAAAAAAAAGTGATGGTGACCTCGCATGACCTCAAATGACCCCATAAGGGTCACTAAACAAAACTTACACTTGGATCATCAAGAATATCCTATAATAACATGACCCAGAAGTAATTGGACTAATATCCTGCATATCATTGAAATAGGAAGCATTTGTATATTTCCCCATTTACTTATTATGGGAGGTTACGAAATTGACCTGACTTTAGGTCACCGATATCAAAATTCCGAAATAAACGAATTGTAAGTACGTATGCCCTCATGACGTCCTGTACGTGTCAAGCTGATCGGTGAGAAACTCTGGCTTTGGCACAACTGCAAACATTTTTGGAGGTGGGGTCCCTTGACCTGGTCTGGTCTGGTGACCTGACCTGAGATGACCCGAGGTTATATTTGTGTCCAAAGTGTGCGCAATTGATGTCCTAACAGGTGTGCCAAAACCCGGCGGCGCTGCGCGCCGTCGTTTTTTCGCTTTCTGAGAAAAACCTGAGGGGGCGGAAATCCCCCCCCCCTGCAGTGCGCGCCGCGCGGGTTAATAAGATTTAAAGGGGCACTGTCTCTTTAATGTAAAATTTGATATGTTCAAGAGCAATCGCATCTGATTAACCCGCGCACTGCAGGGGGGTTGATTTCCCACACAATCAGATCGCTCCGTTTAGATATTGTGTGTATCACTGAATCTCGCCTCCTCCCTCACATAGCAGACTCATTTGTTTGCATGCCTCATTTCAACATCATACGCAACAATGTCGCTGGTTCAGTACCCAAGCACGGAGTGTGTGCGTATGTCAATGCGAGACTCATGCTGGGCGAAATCTCTTCCCATCTTCCTAACATCCTAACATTCCATCTGATATCTTACAATGTTTACATTTTGCTTGCTTACAGACCCCCATCTAACTCTACCGATAATGATGAACTGACCTCCGCATTCATTGCAGACTTTTGTGTAGGTAAAGAGGTGATAGTTCTTGGCGATTTTAACTTGCCCAATCTAGACTTCAGAAAATCCATCCCTTCATGCCACACCTATGGAAAGAAGTTTATTTTTTGTATTGAACTCACTGGGCCTCACCCAGTGGGTATCTGAGCCTACCTACCCTAGATCCGGAAATATCCTCGACTTGGTGCTCACACCAGAAGCCGACCGCGTGGGTCTTGTGGAGGTCATTCCCCGCTCCGGGTAGCGGTGGAATGACCTCGCAGTGGTCGCGACCACTGCGACTTTTTATTATGTTTCCGCCAATGCAATTTCGACCCCGATCTTGATTCTTCCACTGATAGCCATATGAGAGCCTGGCATAAAGGCCGCTACGGAGCCATCCGCCGCAGCCTGGGAACCAGTGACTGGGACAATGAGCTAGCTTACCGCGACTCAGAAGAAGCGTTCAACCATTTTGCCTCGCTGATCACAGACTTGATTGAGGAAAACGTTCCCCTGAAACCTCCCGCCGACCGGAAACCTCCTTGGTCAACCAGACCACCTACGTCCCTTATCCACCTACGACAAAGTGCCTGGAGCAAGTACAAAGCTGCCAGAGGGTATCTCGGCAGACGCTCCACGGGAGCGCTCTCAGCCTACGCTACCTTTGCTGCCATACACCGACAGTACCGAAACTTTGCGATCCAGTCCCAAGTAGAGTACGAGAAAGGACTGATGCTAAAATCAAAAGAGAACCCAAAGCCTCTTCACTCTTATACGAAACAAGACTCCACTCTTATAAGAAACAAAAAAGTTGGTCGCCCAACGGTTGGACCGCTTAAACTCAATTCAGGAAACCTCACTGATCAAGCTGGACCCATGTCCGAAATATTCGCCGCAGCATTTGTTTCCGTGTTCACGAGGACCACTCCTGACAACCCAGCATCCCATCAGTTATTTGATGGCTCACTTAATGATATAATAATCTCTGTCAACGACGTCCGTGCCGCCCTAGCTGAACTGGATGGAAACTCAGCCATGGGCCCAGATGGCATACATCCACTTCTGTTGAAGAACTGTGGCGAGGATCTAGCCTACCCATTACACTTAATTTATAGTAAATCATTACGGGAGGGGAGAGTACCCTCTACCTGGAAATCATCACTGGTAATTCCTATATTCAAAAAGGGCCCTCGGTATGACCCACTTAACTACCGACCTATAAGTCTCACATCAGTTTGTTGTAAAACAATGGAGCGTATGGTGTGCTCACACCTCAGAAATTATCTTGAAACTAACCACTTGCTCTCTCCCCATCAGTACGGCTTTAGAGCCGGGAGATCAACTATGGACCAACTACTGCTGGTTTACAATGCAGTGTCCCTCAATACTGATAGGAGGCATAACTGATGTAATCCTGTTTGATTTTAGTAAAGCCTTTGATGTTGTATGCCACAACCTATTGATTGTTAAATTGGGCTTGATTGGAGTTAACGGACATATGTTGCAATGGATTTCTTCTTTCTTTACTGATAAAGAATGAGAGTATGCGTGAAAGGCCATCTCAGCCAGCCTAGTGACGTACTGAGTGGTGTCCTCCAGGGCTCAGTGCCTGGCCCACTGCTGTTTTTGTATTTACATTAACAATGTTGCCTCCCAACTGCGAAGTGCCTACAAGATATTCGCAGACGACCTTAACCCGCGAGTTACTGGGGTATATTCCATAACGTGACTTACTGGGGAGGAGGGGGGGGGCTATCCCCCCCCCCCCTCGGATCTCCGGAACTACTGGACCGATTGTAAAAATTAAAACGTCATTTGACAGTCCTGGGAAATTTATCGAGGGAAACATAATATTGTTGACCTCGGGGTCACTGATGACGTCACAGGTCAGGTCAAATACAAAATGTTTGACCGTGTCAAAAGGTTCGATGGATGGAATTGTCGCGCAAGATTGCGATATTTAACGCATAAGCAGTCGATAAATCTGTATGATTCGTATGTCTGACACTTCTAAGTACCATTCTAAGCTGTTTATGACCTTGGGTCAGGTCAAGGTCATCCGAGGTCACGAGGTCAAACTACAGATTACACTTATTAGGCGTTGTAACACATGTTTATGGGGTTGTTTTTCGTCTAGAATGCGAAAAATGATCTTAGAACATTGTTTGTTCCATATAAATAGAAGTAAAAAGCAAAAACGGAAATGCATTTTTTATGCATAGTAATGCTGTGAGGTGGTCCATGTCATTTAAAGGTCATAAGTCAGTCATTTTTACAGATATCGACTTCAAATCTGGTACATATATTCACCGAATACGTTTCGATCACATATATTCCGGTTTTTGGATAATTCTGATTTTGACAATTTTGTTTTAAAAAAAATTGGATTTCCCAAAAATTTTAATTTTAAATAAATCGAAAATCCGAGATGGAAGTTTGATAGCCCGGTCTATTGACAGTAATTTGATTTAAGACAATTGAATTTATCTCGAACATTGTACCTTTTACAGCGTTTTCCGCAAACCATTATTTTTCAACAAAAAAAACGAAGAACATGACGTCACTCTGACGTCATTCCCGGTTGACCTATCATAACCTCATCTTTTGCTTTGCCCAGCATGTGTAGAATTGATGTGGCGAAGGTACTGCAAGTTTGGTGGCGATATTGCCGTTGGTTTAGGAATAATTGCAAAATGCATCTGGTTTACTGACTACCTTGAAGACTTGCGTCTCTTGGAAAACGTACAGAGGAAATGGACTAAGCACATCTCAGGGTTAGGCGACCTAAGCTATGCCGATCGTTTAAAGCCACTGGACCTTTACTCTGTGCAAGGTAGGCTACTGCATGCTGACCGAATTCAGTCCTGGGAGATTTTCAATGGGAAATCTTGTTTATCCCCTGAGGATCTTTCCGACATTGCTCCCCAAAGTCGAACTAGAGGTCACTGCTTCAAGGTGTTCCCGATATTCACCGGTACTGATGTCAGAAAGCGTGTTTCCCCATGTGTTGTACCACCGTGCGGAACTCACTACCATGACCGTCTGTATGATTTTGCATGATAGTCGAATCCATAGGCTAGGCTATATTTATGTGTTAATTATTCCAAGTTGTTCTCATGAATAATGGCTGTCATTGCCAATCAAATAAGGAGGCGCACATTTTCCGGTTAGGAACTGCCCTATCTTTGTTAATTGACTACTTACTTTAAGAATCGGCATGTCTCAGAGTCTAGGGCTCCTTTCCTTTTACCCTGTCCCCTTGATTTTCTTTTATCCGACCAATGGGAACCCAACCAGGTAAGAGAACCAGGTAAGAGCAGTTGAGGCCAATGTCCTCAATACAACTAAACAAGTCAAGACAATCAGTACTTTGCCTCATTCTAAAGCAAAACAGCATCTAAGTAGCTTTCTCTGCATGAATGTTCGGGGATTTTGGCCATAAACCCACCATTAGTTAGTCCCTATAATATACCTACCATCGATAGCAAATATCACATTTAGTAACCCCAGGCCAGACTTCAGACGAGCTAACTTCGAGTTGCTGAACAATATGATTCAAGAAGTGAACTGGGATGTCTTGAGGGATTTGGAACTTCCTGAGAGTTACAACTTTTTCAAGAACACAGTCTCCTCTGCTGTTGACAAATGTATTCCCAAAGCGAGACTGCGCACAAAGAAAAAGAACCTGTACATTAATGGAAGAGCCAACCAACTCAAGAAGAGAAAAGAGACCTTGTGGCATCAATTCACCTGAGGCCTGTTCACGGGGTCTGCGGCCGCCGCGGCTCCCGCGGCCAAAAGGGCGGGCTTAATCGTCAGCCAATCACGAAAGAGCAGATCCGGGAGGAGAGACTCTCCGCTCTGCAGCTCCTGCGGTTGCTCGGGAGCAGCCGCAAAAGAACTTCGACATAAATGGCGCGCGTCTGAAAAAGGTTACGCACTGTTTTGTTGATATCGCAGCTCACTGGCGGTTGTTAAACCAAAAATGACAACTCGTAGTGACTCGTAGATATTCATGTAATTGAGTGGTTTTGAAAAACATTGAGGGTTTTCATGAAATTGCCTATTCGTTGCGAGCGCTACACGCGCCATTTATCGGACGTCATCAGCGGCCGCAAAAGTGTTCAAAGTTGCTCAAATTAAGCTCCGCCTCCTGGCCGCGGGAGCCGCGGCGGCCGCAGACCCCGTGAACAGGCCTCTGGTCCAGAGACCCACTTGATTATGCCAGATTCACACGTTGTCGCAGCAAACTTAGATCTCTAACTAGAAATATGCGTAGACTTTGAGCAACAAATTGCAGCCGACATCAAAAACAATCCAAAGGCGTTCTGGCAATACACCAACTCACGTCTGAAGACCAAGTCAGGTATTGAAGACCTACTGGATCAAGACGGAATCCTCCAAAATCAGGACCAGGTGAAAGCTGATATTCTGAATGCCTTTTTCAGTAGTGTTTTCACCGAAGAGGAACCACATGTCCCGGAGCCCCTCTGGCGTCCTCTCGCCCCTGGTATTGATGTCGTACAGATCACCACCGAAGCAGTCCGACAGAAGCTGAAAGCGGTGAAGACGACCAGCTCCCCCGGCCCTGACGGTCTCCACCCCAGAGTACTGTGTGAGACAGCTGAGACCTTAACTGTCCCTCTAGCCACCATCTTTCGCAAGTCCCTTGTGAGCGGCTCCATACCCATGATTGGAAACTCACCACTGCCGTTCTCATCTTCAAGAAAGGGGAAAAGCGGCTTCCAGGGAACTATCGGCCAATCAGCCTTACTGCGTTGCCCTGCAAGATTATGGAGTCACTGATCAAGGATCAACTCATGAGATATTTCACCTCAGGTGGGTATCTGTCACGGCACCAGCATGGATTCCGCGCCAACCGTTCCTGCACCACCCAAATTCTGGAGGTCCTTGAGGACTGGAGCAGATCGATCGAAGAGGGAACACCCGTAGACGCAATCTACTTGGATTTTCGTAAGGCCTTTGATGATGAACATCAACGGCTTCCGCGTCACCGTCGTGCGCTACGCCGACGATAACCAGTTGGCCATCGCGGGCCCTCGCGCTAGGCTGGATGAAATGAAGCGGTCACTGGAGTCGGTGTTGGATGTGATGTGCACGTGGTTCATGCAGAATGGTATGTTGGTGAACGCCAGTAAAACCGAGCTGTTGTTGTGTGGGGACCGCCGCCAAATCTGTCAGTTCAAGGACCCAGTGTCCATCGTGTTTATGGAACAAACGCTGCAGTGCTCCAAAACAGTTAA
This sequence comes from Chirona hameri, assembly GCA_036785665.1. Taxonomy (NCBI): domain Eukaryota; kingdom Metazoa; phylum Arthropoda; class Thecostraca; order Balanomorpha; family Balanidae; genus Chirona; species Chirona hameri. The sequence goes on from JAXIVJ010003283.1 coordinate 91,521, forward strand.
GAACCTCGGAGTTATCATGGACCCTTATCTGTCCTATGAGGATCATATTTCTCATGTGGTAGGTAAATGTACCGGCATACTCATAGGCATACTGAATGCCAAGCAGGTTCTCCCACCGAGTGTTCTACCAAAGATCATCGATGCGCTGGTGTTCTCCCATGTGAGATACTGTGCACAGGTGTATGGCAGTGCGAACCTTACTCACATATCGAAATTCCCAAAAGTGTTCAACTTCGCTGCCCGAGTGCTATCAGGACGAAGAAAATACGACCACATCTCTGATGTTATCGAGGAACTAGGCTGGCTATCGGCGCATCAATACGTGATGTACTTCGACCTCTGTTTGATGCATAGCATACTGACGACCGGAAAACCTGACGTTATCCGTTCGTCACTGGTGTACAACCATGAAATTGCTCGCCGTGATACCAGGCAGTCAAATAACCTCGCCGTCTCGTGTAAAGTCGAATCACGGTAAGAGGAAGTACATGTACCGCGCTGCTAAGCAGTATAACGAGCTTGCCATCAACCGAGGAGAGTCCGGTATGTCCCAGAGGCTCTTTAAGTCACACGTCCGCAAGTCACTTCGCAGCACCGAGTAACTGTAGATTGTCTGCTCGATTGACTGTCTGGAATGAGTCTATGTAAATGTGTGTTTAAGGTAGAATTGTGCATAGAGTATAAGCCTGCAGTGCAGTGGCAGATTAGATGAACGATTAGTCATGTAAAGTCATGTATATGAACCACGTCTGCCTTCTATGTGACGAGGGTCTAAGAATAACCCAATCAATTGTGGAGGGACCCGATGATGTATACAATACAATGTGCCCCATGAGCGCCTGCTGAAGAAGCTGGAAGCCTATGGCGTGACCGGCCAGTTGCTCCAGTGGATCAGGGCCTTCCTGTCGGATCGTAGGCAACGGGTGGTAGTTCGGGGGTGCCACCCACAGTGGGCCCCCGTCACCAGTGGGGTCCCCAAGGTTCAGTACTCGGGCCGCTCCTCTTCCTAATATACATCAACGACATACCTGATGTAGTTAACTCTCAAATCAAGATATTTGCAGATGACACGAAGGTGTATCGCAGCATTGCTTCTCCGGACGACGTAATAGAGTTGCAACGTGACACCGACGCAATCGCCAGATGGTCCGAACGGTGGCAGCTCGCATTCAACGAGGCAAAGTGTGCAACTCTGCACGTCGGTCCCAGGAACCCGGAGCATTCATATGCAATGAGAGACACCCTTCTTGCTTCCTCTTCTGCCGAGAGGGATTTGGGCGTGTTCGTTGACCCAGAACTGAAGTTCAGAAAGCAAGCATCGTCGGCTGTGTCAAAAGCTTCCCAGGTTCTGTACCTGATCCGTAGATCATTCTTGAACATCAACGATCACACACCTACCCCTGCTGTTCAAGGCACTTGTCAGACCACATCTCGAGTACGGGAACTTGATCTGGGGCCCGTTCAACCGCGCGGATCATAAACTGGTGGAGCGGGTCCAACGGCGCGCAACTAGAATGGTGGAGGGCATCAGGGACAAGCCATACCCAGATAGACTGAAGTACCTGAGGCTTCCGTCCCTGTACCATCGAAGGCGTCGTGGCGACATGATTGGCATATACCAGATGCTTCACCCTGGGCTCGATATCGACCAAGAGGATTTCGTTACCCTAACCTCGGCGAGGACAAACCGAGGTCATCCCTGGAAACTCTTCAAGCCGCATGCGTCGTCGAGAGCCCGAAGACATGTCCTCAGCGTACGCGCCATCAACGACTGGAACTCGCTCCCCCCGTCGGTTGTGGAGGCCTCGTCACTCAACCTCTTCAAATCCCGACTTGACCGACACTGGGCCACCATCATGTACCAAATTCCTACCCAAGACTGAGCATTGATCACCAGTAACGAGCTCGACGAGAACGGGACCTACAGGCATATGCCTTTCAAAATTCCCGATAGTGTAAGGTAAGGTAAGGTAACCATGGATGTCTTCCCAAATACATTTTGCACTATAACTAATTCTAACTGCAATAATTAATATCTCGCCACTTCCGTCGCCTCGCCTGTCGCCAAACTTTGTTTACATGTCAGCTGACGATGACCGACCTTGATATGGTGGCCCGGCTATGACTTCATGTAACTTATTTACGATGTATGGTTAGGTTAACCCGCGCACTGCAGGGGGGTTGATTTCCGCCGCCGCCCCCCCCCCCCCCCCCCCCCCCTCAGGTTTTTCAAAGATAGCGAAAAAACGGCGGCGCGCAGCGCCGCCGGGTTTTGATACACCTGTTAGGACATTAATTGCACACACTTTGAGAAAAAAAATATGCTCGGGTCATCTCAGGTCAGGTCACCAGACCAGGTCAAGTGACCCCACCACCAAAAATGTTTGCAGTTGTGCCAAAGCCAGAGTTTTTCACCGATCAGGTTGAAACTTACAGGATGTCATGAGGGCATCAGTACTTACAATTCGCATAACTCGGAATTTTGATATCGGTGACCTAAGGTCAGGTCAATTTCGTAACCTCCCCATAATAAGTCAATGGAGAAATATACAAATGCTTCCTATTTCAAGGATATGCATGGTACTAGTCCAATTACTTCTGGATCATGTTATTATAGGATATTCTTGAAGATCCAAGTGTAAGTTGTGTTCAGTGACCCCTATTGGGTCATTTGAGGTCATGCGAGGTCACCATCACTTTTTTGTCAATAACTCTTGACATAATGAAGATAGAGAAGTAAAACAGACATCAATGTGTTTGTCTCGTCGAGACACGTCTTCCCATATGCAACATGCCCTACTTGGGTCACCACTTGACCTTGACCTTAGGTCAAATTGTTAAGTTGACTTAACAAGGTCACCATATATATCATTCAAAACGCCTTGACAAGATAAACACAATGGCATAAATAGTTTTCCGTTATCTTAAATTAAGTAAAAAGTTAATAGCAAAAACGATTTAACGATTTAGCAAAAAAACTGTATTTTTTTCTTTTTGACCTCTGGAGCCTCAAATATTGACCTGAGATCAAATCTGAGGACATCTCAGCGATTACAAATTTCACTGGCTGGCGTTTGCTTTTTTCCGTTTGTTTCTAACTATCATCGTTTCTGAGGTATATGGGAATGTCTGGAGCGATGTCCTAAAACAGGAAAAAATGGAAAATTTGACCTTTGATGACCTCTGGTGACCTCAATTTTGACCTGACTTAAAAAACCACTGAAATACTTTCGATAGAACATGTATGAAGCTATCAAATGCCTTTTTCCGCTGCTCGCTACGTTGCGTAGTTTTCGAGATTTCAGGGGGGCGGAATTCACCCCCCCCCCCCCCTTGCAGTTCGTGTTCGGCGCAAAGCCGCTGCGCCGAACACAAAAAAATGACAGTGCGCGGGTTAATGCCACTCACAACGTTTTAATCATGTCATGTCATGTAATTTTTGGTGGAAAAACAATACATGCTTGAAAAATCATAGACATTTGAGTTTTGACAAAATTGCAAGTAAAAAAAGTTGAAAAAAGGAAGTTACAAAATATTAAAAATGACTCAGATTTTTTTGAATTTTGTGTTTTCACTCCCAAAACTAGAGTGAAAAAAAAATTGTTGAAATCTTATTTGTTGTTGTTTTACAACATACTGTACTGTTTTAATGATGTGGACCTCCTTGGCTACAAGGGCCCCTCTGATACCATTTGGCCCCTTTGGGCGAAATCCTCCCTACGGCCCTGGGTAAGATACATTCTAAATAACATAACAGGTACAGAATAGTGTCTTGGAAGATGCAGTGACGTAATAGTTCAGTTTTGTAACATTGAAAACGATGTGGGCCAGTATGACCAATGTTGCCTTAAATAAAACATAAATGCATGAGGATTGAGGAAGCTAAATATGATGTTTCAATTTCCTTTCTGGGATATGGCCAAGGCCATATATAGGAGGTAGTCATCTGGTGAATCTACAGAATCGTGATGTCAGATTGTGCGCCCTTTTGGCCATTGACATAGCTCGGGTCCATCAGCCTCCTCTGCCATTGCAGTTAATGCTATTTTGGGATAAATACCCTCTAGCTTGAAAAGTAAAAATGTTAAGAAAAAGGAAAAGACAGCATTGGAAAGCTCAAAACAAGGTGAATCAAAATCATCTTGATCATTTTAGGCTCGGATCAATATGATGTCACTAGAGGTCATCACTAGAGGCCAGCAGAGGCTCGAATTGCCACGCCCCTTTGATGAACTTTTTATTTGACCTACACCAGGGGCGGATCCAGGGGGTGGCCACAGTGGTCACCTGCCCCCCCCCCCCCCCCACCCCCCCCCCCCCCCCCCGCCAGAAGGGCGCCCCACAGGCTGTCTGTCGCCGGGCGGCGCCAGGCGATGGACAGCCTGTGAGCATGCAGCGTCCCTATGGACCGCTTGGATGCCCTGTTGAAAGTAACTTACTGAGTATCAGGTCATTCAGGTCATGACCTGGTCCTTTAGACCTGAGGTGCCCTTCCGGCTAGTGACGGCACCCTTAGTGCCAGTTATGGCGCCCTTTTGGCCATTGACGGCGCCCTTCCGGCTAGTGACGGCGCCCTTTCGGTCAGTGACGGCGCCCTTTCTTTCAAAAGTGCCCCAAGATTTTTGGAAGGCGCCCCTAAATTGGCCTGCGGCCACCCCTCCTAAAATATCCTCCTAAAATATCCTGGAATCCACCCTTGACCTAAACCACATGCAATTAGTATGAATTGACATCC
>JAXIVJ010003284.1:0-22500 GCA_036785665.1 Chirona hameri
ACATTATATACATATATACATATATACATATATACATATATACATATATACATATATACATATATACATATATACATATATACATATATACATATATACATATACATATATACATATATACATATATACATATATACATATATACATATATACATATATACATATATACATATATACATATATACATATATACATATATACATATATACATATATACATATATACATATATACATATATACATATATACATATATACATATATACATATATACATATATACATATATACATATATACATATATACATATATACATATATACATATATACATATATACATATATACATATATACATATATACATATATACATATATACATATATACATATATACATATATACATATATACATATATACATATATACATATATACATATATACATATATACATATATACATATATACATATATACATATATACATATATACATATATACATATATACATATATACATATATACATATATACATATATACATATATACATATATACATATATACATATATACATATATACATATATACATATATACATATATACATATATACATATATACATATATACATATATACATATATACATATATACATATATACATATATACATATATACATATATACATATATACATATATACATATATACATATATACATATATACATATATACATATATACATATATACATATATACATATATACATATATACATATATACATATATACATATATACATATATACATATATACATATATACATATATACATATATACATATATACATATATACATATATACATATATACATATATACATATATACATATATACATATATACATATATACATATATACATATATACATATATACATATATACATATATACATATATACATATATACATATATACATATATACATATATACATATATACATATATACATATATACATATATACATATATACATATATACATATATACATATATACATATATACATATATACATATATACATATATACATATACATATATACATATATACATATATACATATATACATATATACATATATACATATATACATATATACATATACATATATATATATATATATATATATATATATATATATATATATATATATATATATATATATATTATATATATATATATATATATATATATATATATATATATATATATATATATATATATATATATATATATATATATATATATATATATATATATATATATATATATATATATATATATATATATATATATATACATATATATATATATATATACATATATATATATATATATATATATATATATATATATATATATATATATATATATATATATATGATATAAAGCATGTGAGGGACCTAGTCATACAGACCTTGGCACATCCATGATCGCACTCGAATATACGTGCTACTGACGAATGTGTGCTGCTGACGGACGACATACATGAGTGCTTTCAAAATAAATCCAGCCTCATGTTATTTTTTATATTATAAATGTATAATTTGTTTTCGAAAAGACACTGCAAAAGAGTAAGCGGAAGAGAATTTGCCATTTTTTACGGGAAAATTGTATGCTATTAACACGCGCCCTGGAGGGGGAGGGGCGAAATCCGCCCACCCCTCCTGTTTTTGGAGGATATCGCAAAAACGGCGGCGCGCAGCGCCGCCGTTTTTTGCATACCTGTTCGGAAATGAACTACCCACATTATGTCAAATTATTGACCTCGGGTCATCTCAGGTCAGGTCACCAGACCAGGCCACGTGATACCCTCCTCCAAAACGTTTGCGGTAGTACCGCAGCTACAGTTTTAGGCCGATCGGTTTAAATCTTGCAGAATTTGATAAGGTTATAGATACCTACAATTTGTATCTCTTGGAGTTTTTGTTATATCGGTGACCTAAGGTCAGGTCAATTTCGTGACCGCCAACACTGTTTTGTCAAGAACTATCGACATAATGAAGATATAAGTGAAAACGGTACCAATGTGTATGTCTCGTCGAGACACGCCTCCCAATATGCAACATGACCTACTTGGGTCACCACTTACCTTGACCTGAGGTCAAATTTCTCAGTTGACCTAACCCTAGTCAACATGAATATGATTCGAAGCGCCTTGGCGAGACAAACACGATGGAGTCAAACGTATTGCTTGATCTGCATTAGGTAGTTATTTGCGAAAAACAGTTTTGCCAAAACATAACATTTTTGACATTTGATGACCTCTGGAGCCTAAACTATTGACCTGAGCTCAAATATCAAGACACCTTAGCGATTGCATTATTCCAGAGCTTTCGATTGTTTTTTCCCCGTTTGTTCCTAGCTATCATAGTTCGTGTGATATCTGGGGATTTCTGGACCGAAGTCATAAAACTGAAAAATCTGACCTCTGATGACCTCTGGTGACCTCAATATTGACCTGACCTAAAAAAAGACCGATATACTTTCGATAGAGCTTGTCTCGAGCTATTTAACGCCGTTTTCCGCTTGTCGCTACGTTGTGTGGTTTTCGAGATCATAGGGGGGGGGGGGGTCGAAATTGTGCCCCCCCCCCTCCAGGGCGTGTAATTCCCAGAGGCCCTCCACGGCGCGTGTTAACATGAATAAAGTAAGTATGGATAGGAATCATACGTGATTTAGCGACCAGAGTGGTACTAGCTGTCGTTTTGTGGTACGGGAAACGGGCTACCACGGGGACGTTCCTACATATATGAGCACAAATTACCAGGTATGATGTCCATCGGTGGAGCCAACATGGCATATGTTCTTGCGAGAGCTTCCCGAATGCATTTAAACTTAAATTTGGTTCATCCCACAATCACCGTAAGGCGAGAAACCATGCGACGGGGCGGCCATCTTAGCGTTGCGGCTTATACAACGGGACGGGGGTATATTAGCTGGTGTTTTCGTAGTACGGGAAACGGCAGCGGATGCGCGTGGTCGCGGATAACAATAGAAAGTGGGCAGAGTTTTCTATTCATATTGATTGCTATTAATTAACATTTGGCGCCCCTGTGGGCCCATGGCACCCCTTGACCGCGAAAATGCAGCCCCCCCCCCCAACCCCCGGGTCAGCCACCCCCCCCCCCCCCCCCCCCCCCCCTTTCGGAAAAAAACATAGATCCGCACCCGTGACATGCTGAGACCACAGGCTCCCAAATCCAGTATGTTAATCATGTTTCACAGGGAGTGGGGGGGGGGGGGTCAAACCTTGACCTTGTCTGAAGAGAGACCTACCCCCTATTTGGCAGTTAGCTCCTCCTCTCCACCCCCACCCCCCCCCCCCCCCCCTGTATTGGCAGAGCTCTTCTCGTCTTGGTCTACCTTTTGCTCTCCTAAATTGCTGTCATGAGGCAAAATAAAATAATTTAGCAAAAATGCTGACCAAAAATTGGGGGTCGGCCTAGGCGTGAAACTGTTGTTGTATTATGTTCCTATGCATATGATGTTTCCTGTTTGTTTGTTTTTTTTGGGGGGGGAGTTCTGTGATCTATCACAGATCACAGAACCCCAAAGAATGTCTGAAAGTGCTCCTCTCAAGGCGCTCCGAACGGCGCCCCGTGAGTGTGTGTGATCGGCCTACAGAGCGTGTGGTCCCACAGTAGCTGGCTGTCGCCCACTCACCGACGAACCCGACACGGGCGTCTCCCGTTTTACTGACGTCGAAACCCTCGCCGGTGCCGCCACCACTCGACTTCGGAGTGATGAGCTCACGGCGCAGTTTAGCTAGCTTGGCCTTCAGCTGGCCAAGGTGGCTGCTGGTAGCTTTGTTCTTCTGAGTCCTAGCCATCTGCCGGTGGGGTAACGAGTCAACTGATAAGCAGCCGCAACCAACGGCTGAGACAAGTTTGCAAAGACAGGCGTGATAATTATTATCCGTGACATTCCAGCGCAGATCGACCAGTCAAGGTGTCGATTCGAGTGTCGATTCGAGTGTCGATTCGAGTCGAGGTGTCCTCCTAAAGGTAATCGGCCACGCTGATTTATATTTTTGCCTCATGTTAGCTGTTTCAAAGTTATAGCCTCCGGCCTTTTGGTGATACACACTTCAAGTGAATCGAGGTTTCTTTTCGAGTGAATTGTCCACCCCTTTTATCGTGCGGTGGGTGGATTAGGCACTTTAATAGGAATTGCTCATTGTATGATACTAATGTATAAGTGAAAATTTGGCCCCTTAAATGTCAAAAACTTTTACAAAGTTTTTGATATTTTACAAATAACTTCCTTAACCCGCGCACTGCAGGAGGTTGCACCGAACACGAACTGCAGGGGGGGATTTCCGCCCCCCCCCCCCCCCCCGAAGATCTCGAAAACTACGCTACGTAGCGACAAGCGGAAAACGGTATTTGATAGGTTGATACAAGTTCTATCGAAAGTATTTCAGTATTTGTTTAGGTCAGGTCAAAATAGAGGTCACCAGAGGTCATCAAAGGTCAAATTTGCAAGTTTTTACTGTTTTAGGACTTCGCTCCAGAAATGCCCACATATCTCGGAAACTATGCTAGATAGAAACAAACGGAAAAAAAAACAATCGCCAGCCAGTTAAATTTACAATCGACGAGGTGTCCTCAAATTTGATCTCAGGTCAATATTTGAGGCTCCAGAGGTCAAAAGAGAGAAAAATGCTCCTTTTGTGCAAAATAATTTTTAGCTATTGACTTTTTACTTAATAAAGATAACGGAAAACTGTTAACGCCATTGGGTTTATCTCGTCAACGCGCTTCGAATTATGTACATGGTGACTTTGTTAGGTCAATTTTTAAAAAATACCTCAGGTCACGTGACCTTGACCTGAGGTCAAGACCCAAGTAGGCCATGTTGCGTATATGGAGACGTGTCTCGACGATACAAACACATCACTGTCTGTTACTTCTCCTTCTGCATTATGTCGGGAGTTGCCTGATGGCGACGCCTTTGGGGGTGTCGTGGACTGAAGGTGGTTTTAAAATGTGTTCTCGAGATCATGAAAGTTAAGGACCCCTTTCAAAACAACAGCACGTGCGTCCTTGTGACCCACACATCGTATCACGGGGTCATACCAAGCACTGTCAGAGTAAGCTTAGCAACCAGCCGTAAAAAAATTGTGTGACCCGACTGGCATTCGAACCCACGATCCTTCCATTAGTGAGTATCTTTAGATCAAAGGACTCTTATGTTACCCCAACCGGATGCAGCCAGGAGCTCGAGAAGTTGGATTTTGCGAAATTGTTCTGAAATTTTAAAGAAACCCACACAAATCTCCATAAAGGAGGACCCAAGGCAAAACAACTGTGTCACGTGCAGATTGCCCGTCGGCCACTTACTCCTGTTGCACAACGGCAATGACATCCCATTGTAATAACAGGTCGCTGTGGGCTACACATATCCGCCCATGGGCGGATATGTGTAGCATGGGTACATCATCCTGGAAAATATCCTAAATGGAGGAGCCCTGGTGATACGAAACTAGAACGTGCGCAGCTGATCCCCTCCCACTGACCCTCCTGGAGCTACCGATACCCGTTTCGGAGCACTGTAATGCACCAGGGCTGACCAAGTGGCCAAATGTGGAAAAATCGGGGTGCAGACATATTCAAGGTCACGTGGCACGTGAATTCGATTTTGACCAGGGTTTTCCCCTATCGAAATCGACCGAGCGGTTCTCGAAATTTCTGGGGGGCAGGATCTGCCCCCCCCCCCCCCCCGCCGCAGGTTAACGTAATTTTGGCCGACCGCAAGGAATAGCGTTAAAGGTACTGTCCCACCTTTTCGAAAGTTGTCGAATCACACTTAAAGGGATTATACAGGTTTTTCCCCACAATAATTGAGTTACATAGTAAAACGTACTTAGGTGGTAGAAGTTCCACGGTAGCCACATTTTTCTGGAAATTACCTCTTCTACACGTAAGGACATTCCAAAGTGCGCGGTGATGCCAACGTGTATTTTCTGCAGGGCCGGCTGAGGCAGAGCCAGTCATCTCTTTTATGCTAATAAAAACACCTCACTTATGGCATATTTCCGGTAAAATAAGTAATATTTGAAAGAAAATAAACTTGTTTTGTTCCGACAGCAGCAGTTACCTAGTTTTCCCATAAAATTCTATATTTTTCATGAATTTTCATGCCAAAAAAAAATAATACGCCACCACCAAATTCTCAACGCTAAAGGCCAGAGATGAGAAAACCACAAAAACACAAAACCTCAACGAACAGTGTGTAGTGATACAAAGTCCCGTCAGTTTTGAATTGCATAATAATTTTGTGATCCAGTGTAGGACTTGCATATAATTCAAAACTCTAAAATTGATCTTAAGATAAAAGTGGTGGACAGTAGTGCCGATCAAGTACTCGTTATCTGATACTAGTCACGAAAAACGCCCAAGTTTTAACGCTGATAATTGCTGAAATAATGGACTAAATGAGCATTGAGGTCCCTGTTATATGTCTTAAACGTGTTTAAAGCTCATACAACTGCAAAAGAGTGCATTTACTTTCCAGACGGAAACCCGTATAATCCCTTTAATGGTATGTCTACATGTCAGATGAGATCAGCTAAAAATGTTCGTGAACTTTTTTCCGAAAAAAAAATTATCTTGGAAGATATTCAACTTTTAGTTTTAAGCGGAAAGTTAGGTTGGTGACGTCATATGATTTTGTTTTTAATAACAAAGAAATCCTTTGTGCTGCCAAATGTATGGCACAATTTGTCGACATCTATTGCGCAGAAAAAGTGAGCCACCCGGTGTCTAGATTGGCTAGCACTATCAGCTGGAGTTGTTGCAGTAGTTGGCCGCCAGGGACCGCTAGTGAGCCAGGATGTTATGACGTCGCAAGCAAATGGTACCACTAAATATTGATTGATTTATTTATTTATTTATAAATAAATAAATATATAGCGTTAAATATTTAACTGGTACCATTTGCTTGCGATGTCATAACACCCTGGATCACTAGCGGTCCCTGGCGGCCAACTGCTGCATCATCATCATCATATTTATTGTTTTATAACATATTTATATGGTACACATAAGGTAGAGTTGGCGCACAAGCTGGGGAGCCTGACTCTAGGCGCCAACTCTAACACATATCATCAGGTACCTAATAACTCAACCGCCGCCGTATCACCGGTCATCGCGCGCAGCAGATCATACACCGCGCGCCCCGCCGGAGGAGCGGACCCACCAGAGCCTGCACAGGACTACGATTTAATAAACACCAGTGAATCTGTGAGAGTTTTGCAAGTAGTTTTGGAAGTGACGGGCTACCGCGCGGCCGCCGCCGCTACTGAGACTCGTGCCGTGCAACAGGATTTGTGATTGGATGGATCTGGACTCCTGCGTGAAGTTGTAGTGTAGACAGAGTAGACTCGACAGAGTAGACTCTGACTCAGAGTAGACTCTGGGATATGTTGCTAATCAATTCGTTTCTATGACAAGTGTATATCGGGCATGAGAAGATAGTGTGTTGTGTTTTCTTGTGGGTGCCCGCAGGGACATACCGGGGAGTCTGACTTCTGAATTATGAACATGTGGCGTTTAGTTGGGACATATCAGTTCTCAATCTGGTGTGGAGAATGTTGCTTGCTTTAGTTCCATGTGAATAATATAGGGGGGGGCTTGGGTATACCTAACTGTTGTGTAATCTGTTTTTTTTTAAAGTCGGGATAAGGGAGCTGTTTCGTGGCTTCTGGTAATTGGTTCCATTGGTTTCCGGTGAGAGTGAAGAAGGAGCGCTGGTGTGACGTAGTGCGAGTTTGAACTAGGGTGTATTGGTTTGCGTTTCTTAGTGTCCTATTCGTGTCGTGTTCGCGTGAATGTGGCATGATGGCGGTGATGTAGCTGGGTGTGTTGTGACGTTCGGGTGCAGTTAATTTGTGGTAGAGTGTTAGGCGGTGAATGTGTCGTCTCGTGGTCAGCTTGTCCCATCCCAGCTCGATTCGTAATTTATCGGATGATGTTCTAAAGAGCGTCCCAGTCGTCAGTCTAGCTGCTCTGTTTTGCAGTGTCTCCAGTCTTGTCGCGTCTTGAATTGTGATATGTCCGTCGTAGATGGTGTCACAGTAGTCGAAGTGCGGTCTGATGTATGTTTTATATATTTGATCGAGAACGTGTCGGGGAAGGTGCTGTGCAATAGCGTACAGTGGACTGAGTGTTTTATTGACTTTATTTAATATTTCGTTCACATGTTCATGGAAACGGAGATCCTTTGAAAAAGTCATGCCAAGGTGCGTATGTGTTTCGTTTATGGGTATTGGGACATCTCCAAATGTAAGTGTTGGTGGTTGGTGTTGGCTTTTGTGGGAAAATGTTTGTTGGATGGTTTTGGCAGCGTTTAATGTAATGGCCACTCCTGACCATATTTATGAATTTCGTCCAAGTCGTGCTGTAATGTGTGTTGGGTAGTTAGTAGGTTCGTTGCTGTGTGAGAGGCATATAATGAGGTATCGTCTGCAAAAAAATAACATGTCGTTGTGCGTGCGATTAGAAAGTCCGTCTAGGTAGATTAAAGCCAGCCAAGAACAGATCCTTGCGGACAGCCGGCATTAATTTTACGTGGGACGGAAAATTTATTTCGAATGTGTACTCGTTGTGTTCTGTCGCTCAAGTAGGATTTTAACCAGTTGAGAAGTCTTCCTGAAATCCCGAATTCGTTTTCGCATTTGTGTAATAAGCCCCTGTGCCAAATTTTTTCGAAATATTTTGAAATATCTAAATAGATAGCGGTGAAATCGCGGCCAGAGTCTAAAGATTTGTATAAATTATGGGCTAAATAATGAAGCTGTAGTTCAGTGCTATGGTGCCTTCGATAGCCGCTTTGTTTCTCTGTCAGAAGGGCGTGGGTAGTAATGTGGCCGTATATGTTTTTGTACACAAGCTTTTAAAATACCTTTGAGAGAGCTGAAAGAATGCTGATTGGTCGGTAGCATGTGGGGTCAGAGGGCGAACCTTTGTTTTTTGAATATGGGTTTAACATTAGCTGCCTTGAAATTGCTTGGGTAAATTCCGAGGGAGAGTGATTTGTTGAATGATTGTGGCAATGGCTTTGCGATTATGAGTGCCGTGCTATTGAGTAATTTTACAGGGAGGCCATCTGGTCCGGTTGATTTGTTGGCGTCTAGTGAGTTTAGGATTTGGAGTACTTCGTGTTCGTTGGTTGTGATTTGTTCTAGTGTGGGTATCGGTGGTGTGTTTGCCATGCTAGGTGGTGGGACATGCGTGTCGGGTATGTGAAGTGTGGATTGTGCAGCAAAATGGTCGATGAGAAGTGTCGCTTTGTCTAGGTCGTCAGTCACCACGTCACCGTCAAGTCCTAGCAGTGGTGGGATGGTGTCGTCGCGTGCTCGGCCGGCGATGGCGCGAAGTGTTTTGTGCTATTTGTGAGGGTTTTGTTTCAGAGCTAGTCATTTTTCTACTTGTCTGTGCAGATGTTTGTTTGTCTGTTCGTCGAGCTAACTAAATTACGTTGGTATCGCCACCTGGCCCAATTTGAGTCAGTTTGTGTTTCCTTTGCGAGTTTAAACAGTCGGTCTCGCTTCCGTATGTTTCGTTTTAGTTCAGTTGTGATCCAATATTTATCGTTGCGTTTCCGTCTCATGTGTGTTTTGGGGATTGCGGCAGACGCCGCGTCGCGCAGGGTGGCGATGAATTCGGATGTTGCTGTGTCTATGTCTTTGTCCACGATACTTGTCCAGTCAGCGTCGAGAAGTAGTCTGGTCAAAAGTGCAGCGTCCATTTTTTGGTAGTCCCACATAGTGATACGTTGTTCGTCGGTGTTTTGTGTAGGTGGTGCTAAATCCAGTACAGCAAAGATCGGGAAGTGGTCTAGGTGTGCAAATGATGATAGTGTACCGCTGTGTTGTACTATGTTGATGTTGCTGATGAAAATGAGGTCTCGCAAATTGCTGGTACTGTGCGTCACTCGGTTAGGCTGATCTATGACTTGGTGCAGGTCTAACATATGTGCCGTGTCTTTGAGTTTGTGGTCAAATGGTGTGATACCACTGTGCTGATGGAGAGGATGATCAAGGTAAATGTTGCCAGTGTTGAAATCGCCCAGTGAGATTATTGCTGTGGGTGTGTGAGTTTGGGCCTGGCAGATAGCCTCAGTGAAGGTGTCGAGGAAAGTTTGCAATCTGTCGGTGGGCAGGTTCGGTGGGAGATAAATGCAGCTGATAAGTAGGGTGAAATTTTGTGTTTTGATTTTTGCCCAGACCCACTCCTCATCCCCAATCTCAATATTCGATAATTTCTGGATGGGTAATGCACGTACAGTGCCACTTGTGCACGTACAGTGCCACCCCTCCTCCGTGTCGTGTTCTGTGCTTTGTGAGTGGTGGGTGGAAGTCGTTGATGGAGTACTGGCTTTCGACTACTGATCTGTCTAATTTTGTTTCAGTTAAGGCTAATATTTTTACGTTGTTTGTCGTGATGAATTGTTCCAGTTCGTCTATCTTGTTTACTGTGGATTTTGCTGCTGTGGTGATGCTGTTAATGTTGAGATGAGCGATCGTGAGCTGGTTTGTTTCTGGTGGGCCTGGATTGGTTTCGATAGCGTGCATTATCAGTAGTTTGTGTGTTCTTGTATGAGCCAAGCTGTGACCATTGAGAGTTTGTGATGAGCGGGGGAGATGTGGCCTGTCCCGTGTTGGGTGGGGTGGTGGGATGGGGTGGGGTGGTGGGATGGGGTGGGGTGATGGGGTTGGGTGGAGTTGGGGGTGGTATGTTAGGTGGTGTAACACAGGCAGTAGTCCCAGGCAGCGCCTGGGATGGGATGCATCAACTCCAACAGCGCTAGTCTCTAAGATTGCGAACCACCCTGGGATCGAGAAATGAAAGACGAAAATATTCCAAGGCTGACCTTAAAACAAGTCGGCTATCATTACCAGTTGGCTAAAGAGAGACGACACTGTCGGTTTAGAGGTCCTATTCAAATACACATGGGCCTTATTTTTTACAGATGTCAAAACAAAACTAGAATATCTTTTTATTAGTTCCCCCCTACCCGAATCAATACGTGTTCGGGTAGGGGGAGGGGGTTGGTACGACCCCCCCCCCCCCCCTTAGCGTTTCACCCCTAATTGAGCTAGAGCTTCGATTCAAAGACGAACGTGTTGCTTGTGACGAGAGGAAGCCGCTGATATCCGATTTTAAAGTCTTGGATCATTAGGTGACCTCTGAGGTCATGTCAATGACCCAAATGTCATTAAAAAAAGAAAATGCGTATAAATTGAATTTTATCGAGCTAGAATCGTGAATGAGCATATCATAATGCTTAATGGGTGCCAAATTCGTAATCAGCGTCACAAAATGTCCTAAAAACTGCAAAATTCCAAAAAGGTCATGTCAGGTCATCTGAGGTCAGTGACCTCGGTTGACCTGTGGAAGCGCATGACCCCAGTGGAACATATAATTATGTAAAATGGATCCCAAATTTGAAATCAGCGTAACAAAATATCCTATAAACCGCCAGAACCCCCAAAAAGTCCTCTGAGGTCATCGGAGGTCAATGACCTCAGTTGACCTCTGAAAAGGTCAATCAAGGTCACAATCTCAGTTGAAACCACAACTGTCACCAGGAAACACCTGTGCATACTGTCCTGAACAACAAACACTCGAAAACTGCAGAAGTTACAAGCATCGATACTGCGGGACGCCAGTTGCGCCTGACATGACCTTGAGAAACAGGTCATAGGTCACGGGTTATGTGGGTTAGAACTTCACAATTTTCAGAGTATGTGAGAAATTTGTCAAAAGTAGGGTACTGAAAGTTGCATCGAAATCGGTTGGCAACTACGCGAGTTATTCCAGAAAAACCGAGAGGGGTGGCATCAACCCCCCCCCCCCCCCTACCCGGGCGAGGGTTAAAACATGTCGACTAGCATTACCAGTTGGGTAAAGAGAGACGACGCTGTCGGTTTAGAGGCCCTATTCAAATACACATGAACCTTATTTTTTACAGATGTCAAAATCAAACTCGAATATCCTTTTATTAGTGGTTGTTTTAACTGCTACCATACTTAATTTCAATGCCAAGCCATCAAAATGGCTATCTCAACTCAAATATAATGTTAAGGTGGGATAGTACCTTTAAGACTTTTTTGACGATTTTTCAACGTCAAAGAATTATCCAACGTCTATTCTATAAAATGCATCAATACAAAATGTGGTACCTCCTCAGAATATTGAGCCACATGCGTTTGAATTTACCAATGTCATGTCCCCGTGGACGGCTCTGGGCATTCCACGACAAAGCGACCAGACATTTATATAAATAACGCACTCGATTTTGACAAACATTTGTATGCAGCATGACCTGGTGCGCTGAAACGATCTGTGAAAGTTTTGACTCAATCCAAGCAGTGGTTCTAGAGATATTGCCTCAGGGATTTTACTTCAAGATCATCGGGCACGTCAACTCTTGTCGGCCTATATTGCTGGAAATTGACAATGGAATATGGATTTGTCATATCCCATTGGAATGGAAATGACCCGACAGACCTACTCAACAAGAGACTGGTGTAAGTTTTTCATTTTTGTAATATTATTTTTAGCATTTTTTTCCTTTTCCAAAATATCCCTAGTACTTTGACATGTTAATTTTTAACCATACATTGTTTAAGAATAATCACCTATCTTTGAATCACAAAAAAAATACAATGGATGCGCTATTGCCCAAAAATACGTCATACTTTGATAACATGACGTTTTACCAATAACACAATACTTATAATATTTTCACAATAACACGTAAAGGCGACCCAATTTGACGCATTTATAGACAAAAGCGCGTGCATGTTATTTTTGTGATTCAAAGACAAGTGATTATTCTTAAAAACTGAATGGTTAAAAAAAAAAAATCCAGGTATTTAAACTAGGGATATTTTAAGAAGTTTAACAATTACAAAAATAGACATTCAATTGTGCTAACTGACACTATCATCTTGTAGAGTGAGGCATTTCCATTCCAAAGGTATATGACAAATCCATATTCCATTGTCAATTTCCAGCAATATAGGCCGACAAGAGAAGACGTGCCCGATGATCTTGAAGTAAAATGCCTGAGGCAATATCTCTAGAACCACTGCTTGGATTGAGTCAAAACTTTCACAGATCGTTTCAGCGCCCCAGGTCATGGCCGCATACAAATGTTTGTCAAAATCGAGTGCGTTATTTATATACATTTCTGGTCGCTTTGTCGTGGAATGCCCAGAGCCGTCCACGGGGACATGACATTGGTAAATTAAAACGCATGTGGCTCAATATTCTGAGGAGGTACGACGATTGTTATTGATGCATTTTATACAACAGATGTTGGGGAATTCCATGACGTTGAAAAATCGTCACAAAAACTTTGGGAAGTTTTTGTAAATACAATTAACAAGTTTTGACATATGGGGCGAAATTGTCACTGATACAATAGTATCACACTGAAGTTTGTCCACCATTCCAAATAAAGTGCTGCATAATTTGATTCACTCTCCGCACGATAAAGGGTGAAAAGTTCACTTGGAAAAGAAGCCTTTAGGTGTGTATCACCAAAACGCCGGAAACTTTGAAACCGCTAACATGAGCCCAAAATAAATATTACAGCCGTGATCAGCGTGGCCGATTACCCCTGGAAGGAGAATTTCATCAAAATCAGTGACATGATGTCGGTCTGGTCCGGGGTGGTCCAGTGGGAGGTCCTGTGGGACTTCGGAGCAGAGACCGTGGATTCGAATCCCACCGAGTCACCCGCATTGGTGTTTCGTCCGACCCGGTGAGGCCCTGGGGCCTCGTAAACCTAATTCCAAGATTTATGTTACATATGCTTTACTCACAAACTTCAGACATACAACACCACAATAAGGGTTAAAAGAAAGGCACGACTTACCTCATTTTCAATATCTGCTATTTTCTCCAGGATTGACATGGTTGCAGACTTCTTAGTAAGCTACCAATAGTGTGTGCTGAAAACAAAAATGGTGTAACTGTTAACCATGTCCAAATAACTAATTACCTCATGACATCCCAGACCCCAGTAGCTGGTAAGTGCCAGTACCTACACATCAACATTTTCTACACCAGTACAATAGCGAATGTGGAAAATAAATACGATACTGAGCCGAGTACGAATTACAGTAAGCATGACTTGTTTACTTCCAATTTTCCAGATATATCACGAACCCTATAAGCCCAGACTTCCAACTAAGTGTTATGATTACAAGACGCATCCCAAAAGGTCCTAAGATGTGTCCTCCCACATATAACATAGAACATATATTTCGCCAATGATCCACGCAATCCATTAGGTGTTGTTTCATTACACGCCAGTCCGATACAACATGTGGTGAGAACGACTAGCTTGAGGGATGAAAGCACAGACAACGAGAACATGACCTAAAATGGGGAAAAAAATGCTGAAAACAGCAGCTAATATAGCAGTCCAAAACGATACACAACTAAAAACCGACTAAAATAAATAAAATGGCATGACCTAAAACCCCTACATCAGGTCAGATCACGTGATCGCACAGTGTTCATCAGTGCTTTTCGAGGCGGTACATTTGGGGTGCGGCTAATTACCGATTGGGACATTGCTATTTTGCAAGGCCACACAACAGCTGAGGCGCGCGCTATTTGGCTCGAGGCGCCTCCGCGCGGAGAAACTGGATGCGATCCGAGCCGCGGATGCGGCCGGTGCCGCGTGCAATGAACTTCACTCTGTACGCCGTAGGAATTTGGCTGGGTTACGTGAAAAAAGGGTATTGAATCGTCACAAGATAATTGAACAACCTGTCTTTTGAAAGCAGTTGAATCCAATTCGGTTCGACAGAACCGGAGATATAACTTCCCGAAAATGGGTCATTTAACACGTGAACCCTATGGGCTAGTACCCTACCCGAAATGTGCCAACGCCATAGAGCGGTAGTGCTGTCATCTCAAGACAGGAAGGAGAGGTAACCCTTAGCGTACAGAGACGCGCCAACTCCTTCAGAAGTAGGCACGACTTAAGTTTAATATTATTTATTAGACATGGAATAGGGAATTGGTATGGTGCGTCTGCATAGAAGATTTACACAAAAATATCACCAATTGAGAAGACACGACCTATCGAATCCTATATGAATTTGATATATATGGTAACCGAAGGTTGGTTGAACATTAGACACATAGGACTCAACCAACCTTCGGTCCGGCATTGCCCCAAAGCAATGCCCCGTGCATAACCGAAGGTTGGTTGAACATTGGATAACACTATTCTTTAGAATTGTGTTTCCATTGTGAAACAAACCTGAGCTGTTCGATTGGGGATGGTTTAACAAAGGTGGCCGGAGATCAGTACATCTTGTCGCTAGGCCAGGGAAACGTACGCGTTGGGTTCGGGAATGATAATCATGTTAACCGGCAGGCGCAGTCCTGTCGCAGCGCATTTAGGTTGTTGACGGCATATTCTGGAGGGAACCACACTCAAGATCACGGCAGAACACAGCTCGGGCTCGAAGTATAAATTTGTATTATGTGCCACACGCGCGCATGATATGTACACCATGTACCGAGACACCTAGCAGGTGTGGTCAGCATGCTCCAGGGGTAGCTGCTGCCTGCCGTGGTCGCCACGGCTCTGTCCACCGACCGCCCTTGTCCACACGCACCACCCACACAAACACGCGACAAATCGTAATGTCCCAATCGATAATTAGCCGCACCCGTACATTTTGCTCGACATGTAAATCATTGAGGAGTTTCACACCACGGTAACACAGTCGGCGCCTGCCAGTCTCTGTCCGTATCCGTGGTAGAGTGCGGTGGGTCGGTCGGCGTGTGTTGTGATCGTGTACTGTGTGAACTGGTGTCCCGATAGTGTCTACTATGTACGGTGGTGTGCCTGTGATGATTGTGTTGAGTACTGATGATGCATCGTGTGATAGTGAACCAGCTGTTCAGCAGTGCGCCACCCCAGACTTCGAATGACGTCAGAAATATACCGTCATTCAGGGTAACTTTAGCCATCAGGGTAACTTTTAACTTTAGCCAAATGGAAGATTGTAATGTAAAGGGAAATAATTACCTTTTCCCAAAAAAAATGGAGTTATCACTTGAAATCGACAGACGAGCCCAAAATATATTGTAAATGCATTACATTTGTATATAAACATTCCTACCGAAACATATTATGTATAAGTAACATGGTTAAAGTTGACCAGCGTTCCACACTTTTAACGACCGGTACTTGGTAACGAATTTCGGTGTTCACCAAAATCCGGTATTGCTTTTTGACGAATTGGTATAGAAAATGTGCCTTCCACTCTGTTTATGGTGATTATGTGCCCTACTGCCCTTAAAAATCATCAAACATTGAATCAAAAGGTAACAAATTAGCAGTTAACTTATGCACCCAACGACCGTCTAGTTGATTATGAACCCCAGTAACCCCAGTAACAGCCCTTAACAATCATCAAACATTGAATAAAAAGGTAACCAAATTAGAAGTTAACTTGTGCACCCAACGACGGTCTAGTTAGTGGTTGCGACCCTCAATTTGTGAAAATTGGTTCCTGTATTTTCAACATTAGGAGTTACGTGACAGGAGTTACGAGCCAGAGTTTTGTCTCTGGCTGTATATAACACTAGGCTTACGCTTATCATTAAAAATAAACATTTTTGAGATACAAAATCATGAAACAATGACAAAATAGCAATGACATCGGAAGTTCACTAATCAAAATGTAATTTTCGAAATAGAAAAAGTTATTTCACTTTTAAATTGAGCTGCGATCAATTTGATACCGTACATGTGTAATAAAATAATGCCGATAAATACATCAAAATGTCATTATTCCCTTAAAGGGAAATAATGACCTTTTGATTTTGTTAGCAACAATTTCTTAGGCTACCGTTATGGTTTTAAAATTATTTTAATTAAATTTAAGAATTAAATAAAATTATTCCCAAATTCAAAGTTGTAAGTTTGGAAAAAAAATACAAAACAAGTACCTTGTGTACTTCATGAAGGTCATTGACAAATTCGCCCTTCCCTACCATTGTTTACATCGAGTGCGGCATTTTTGGAGGCTCTGTGACGTTTCCGATCAAACTGATCCGTGAAGCAATCCGTGAAGCATCCGTGATGCATGACTGACTATCAGTATAAGTCATGAATAACAACAACATGCAAACTATACCAACTCGAATAAAATAAGGGCGGAATTAATTAAACCCCAGGCAAGCAAGTATTCGCAAAGCACTCGGCACTGCGCCACAATAGCAAAGGGCGAGGGAAATGCATATTGGATACAATATTATTACGTCACAAGTTTCTGAAGTGTCAACTACTATGAAATACAGTGATAAAATACCTTTAATAATGATTAACAAGAAAATTCAAACTTAAAAACAATAATTTTAATAAGTCTTTAATTAGCTTTCAACTAAAAATCAGATATATTTTGCAATGCTACACAAGAATGGCACCAGTGACGTCATTAACAAAGCCTGCTACGGGACTTGGGTATACTAATCAGGAACAACTCGCCACAATGGTTAAGTGCGCCGAGAAGCATGACAAGGACTTTGTAAACAAATCGCCGACGCTAAATAGGTCGCCGTCGATGTGCATCGATGAGCTTCCGATTTAATTGCCAGTTTTGTGTTATTGTTGGTTAGTTTTTTTGGGAAAAATTATTATTTTTCATGATAATATAAAGCATAGTGTTATATACAGCCACAGACAAATTATACAATACTCCTAATGTTGAAAACAAATGAATCGATTTGCAAAAATTGAGGGTCGCAACCACTAACTATGCCGCCGTTGATGTGCATCGATGAGCTTCCGATTTTATTGCCACTTTTTCCAATCGCTGTTTTAGAAGATCGCCGGGCATATAATCACAACAAGCAGAACGCACAATATATTTTCCACTCCATTGCGTAAAAAAACAATACGGGAAAAGCCTGCAGTTTGATGAGGACCAAAAGTACTTGCAAGTACCGATCGTTAAAAGTGTGGAACGCTTATCAACTATAACTTGAAATATCTTTCGGTAGGAAAGTTTTCATGCAAAAAGTGATGAATTTACAATATATTTTGGTCTCGTCTGGCGATTTCAAGTGCTAACTCCATTTTTGTGGGAAAAGGTCATTATTTCCCTTTAAGTTAATATTGTGCACGCTCTGTGTCAAAACGAAGAATATGAACCTCACGTCTGTAATTTACAAGTTCTTAGTCAGGTTTTTGCTGGACAAAAAAGATTTTGAAAATTAGAAAGTTTTTTTTACTTCTTAAGTTATCATTAAATTTCTTTAGAACAAAATAACGCTAATTTGAGGGTACCCCTGGCCAAGAATTCATGGTTTGCCCCATGAAATTAAGTACTTGAGTGCAGCCTACTAAGCGTCCACCGTTAAAGGGAATGTTTCACCTTTGTATTAGTTTTAAACTGATATAGCCATTTTCTTGGGCTGATATTGAAATGTCTAAATTACTAGTCATTTTTCCCAAAACAACCGTATTTAAGCAATTTAATTTACCATTTACAGAATGACCAGGCTGGTGCAGCCGCTGATTGGCTGACAAACACTTTTTTCAGACAATCCCACTTTGTCAGCCAATCAGCGGCGGTCTATAGCTTAATAATGACGTCATTCGCCCAAATCTAAAAACCTAATTTGTATAAAGTTTGTGACTTTTCGAGTGAACAAAATATCACCATCATTTTCAGCAGCACTTACTACATCTTTTCTACTACAACCAGCGTATAATTGACAACTTTCAAAAAGATGAAACATTCCCTTTAAAGGGAAATAATGACCTTTTTCCACAAAAATGGAGTTAGCACTTGAAATCGCCAGACGAGACCAAAATATATTGTAAATTCATCACATTTTGCATGAAAACTTTCCTACCGAAAGATATTTCAAGTTAAAGTTGATAAGCGTTCCACACTTTTAACGACCGGTACTTGCAATTACTTTTGGTCCTCATCAAACTGCGGGCTTTTCCCGTATTGTTTTTTTTTTACGCAATGGAGTGGAAAATATATTGTGCGTTCTGCTTGTTGTGATTATATGCCCGGCGATCTTCTAAAACTAACAGCGATTGGAAAAAGTGGCAATAAAATCGGAAGCTCATCGATGCACATCAACGGCGGCATAGTTAGTGGTTGCGACCCTCAATTTTTGCAAATCGATTCATTTGTTTTCAACATTAGGAGTATTGTATAATTTGTCTGTGGCTGTATATAACACTATGCTTTATATTATCATGAAAAATAATATTTTTTCCCCAAAAAACTAACAAACAATAACACAAAATTGGCAATTAAGTCGGAAGCTCATCGATGCACATCGACGGCGACCTATTTAGCGTCGGCCATTTGTTTACAAAGCATTGTCATGCTTCTCGGCGCACTTAACCATTGTGGCGAGTTGTTGCTAGTAGCGCTTTCGTTCTCCATGGCAACCAGGCGTGAGCCAATGAAAAGCCAGAACGTATTCCCTTTCTGGCTTTTGATTGGCTGACGCCTGGTTGCCATGGAGAACGAAAGCGCTACTAGCGTGTGCCCGAGCAGCGCTCAGTTTGATCGGAAATGTCACAGAGCCTCCAAAAATGCCGCAATCGATGTAAACAATGGTAGGGAAGGGCGAATTTGTCAATGACCTTCATGAAGTACACAAGGTACTTGTTTTGTATTTTTTCCAAAATTACAACTTCGAATTTGGGAATAATTTTATTTAATTCTTAAATTTAAATAAAATAATTTTAAAACCATAGCGGTAGCCTAAGAAATTGTTGCTAACAAAATCAAAAGGTCATTATTTCCCTTTAACCCGCGCACAGCAGGGGTTGATTTCCCCTCCCCCCTCAGGTTTTTCGCGGATAGCGAAAAACCGGCGGCGCGCAGCGCCGCCGGGTTTTGACACACCTGTTAGGACATCAATGGCGCACACTTTGAGAGACAAAAATAGCCTCGGGTCATCTCAGGTCAGGTCACCAGACCAGGTCAAGTGACCCCACCAACAAAAATGTTTGCAGTTGTGCAAGCCAGAGTTTGAATCGATCAGTTTGAAACTTCAGTTTGATGAAACTTCATCACCGATCAGTTTGAAACTTACAGGATGTCATGAAGGCATCACTACTTACAATTCGTATATCTCGGAATGTTTATATCGGTGACCGAAGGTCAGGTCAATAACAATTTCGTAACCTCCCCATAATAAGTCAATGGGGAAATATACAAATGCTTCCTATTTCAAGGATATGCATGATTTTAGTCCAATTACTTATGGATCATGTTATTATGGGATATGCTTGATGATCCAAGTGTAAGTTTTGTTCAGTGACACCTATGGGGTCATTTGAGGTCATGCGAGGTCACAGTCACTTTTTTGTCAATAACTCCCGACATAATGAAGATAGAGAAGTAAAGCAGACAGCAATGTGTTTGTCTCGTCGAGACACGTCTTTCCATATGCAACATGCCCTACTTGGGTCACCACTGACCTGAGGTCAAATTTTAAGGTTGAAGTAACAAGGTCACCATGTACATCATTCGAAGCGCCTTGACGAGATAAACACAATGGCGTAAATAGTTTTCCGTTATCTTTATTAAATACAAAGTTAATAGCGAAAAACGATTTTGCAAAAAAAAGTTTTTCTTTCTTTTTTTACCTCTGGAGCCTCAAATACTGACCTGAGATCAATTTTGAGGACACCTAGTTGATTGCAAATTTCACTGGCTGGCGTTTGCTTATTCCGTTTGTTTCTAACTAGCATAGTTTCCGAGATATATGGGAATTTCTGGAGCGATGTCCTAAAACAGGGAAAAACTGGAACATTTGACCTTTAATGACCTCAATTTTCACCTGACCTAAAACAATACTGAAATACTTTCGATAGAACTTGTATCAAGCTATCAAATGACGTTTTCCGCTTGTCGCTACGTAGCGTAGTTTTCGAGATATTACGGGGGGGCGAAAATCAACACACACACACCCCCCCCCCCCCCCCCCCCCTGCAGTTCGTGTTCAGCGCAAAGCCCCTGCAGTGCGCAAAAGTTTCTTCAGTTTCTTCTTTCAGTTTCTGAAAGTTTTCAAATATACGCTGGTTGTAGTCGAAAATATGAAGTAAGTGCTGCTGAAAACGATGGTGATATTTTTTCTCTCGAAAAGTCACCTAACTTTATACAAATTAAGTTTTTAAATTTGGGATGTAATTATTGGGATATAGACCGCCGCTGATTGGCTGACAAAGTGGCTGTCAGCCAATCAGCGGCGGCACTACCGTCATTTAGGGTAACTTTAGCCATCAGGGTAACTTTAGCCAAATTGATGCTCGTAATTTAAGTTAATATTGTGCACGCTCTGTGTCAAAACGAAGAATATGAACCTCACGTTTGAAATTTACAAGTTCTTAGGGTCAGGTTTTGGCAGGACACAAATTAATTTGAAAATTATAAATAGTATTTGTTTATATTTATTTTAAGATTATCATTAAAATTTATTAAAAAAATAACTATAATTTGATGTTTGATGTTCTGTGATGACGTGAAAATTTTCCACAAGATTGTTTCTCCAAAAGACGTCATGCCACTCCAAAAAGACCTTAATGCTGTTGCGCGCTGGGCAGAGGACTGGAGATTGAAGTTAAACTCTTCCAAATGCAAGGCATTTAAAATCACTCTGAAACGGAAATTCATTGATTCGAAGTACACAATTAACGGAACAGAGCTGGAAAATGTCAGTACCATTCGAGATGTGGGAGTCACTTTGGACCAAAAACTGACATTTGAGGCTCATATAAATGCCACTGTTGCAAAGGCAAACCGGGCATTTGGCCTACTTATTCGCACTCTCCAGTCAGCTTCCCGGCGTTGCAGCTTCAACAAGCGTTCTGCTTTAGCCGCCTTTAATGCAAACGTTCGGCCAATCTTAGAATACTGTTCGGTAATTTGGGCTGGAGCAGCAACAACTCATCTCGTTCGCGTCGAGAGGGTTCAGCACAGGTTCCTGATGTGGCTAGCCAACCACACTGCACCCCGCTGTCCGTCTCTCGAGTGCGATCGGTTGCTTGTTTTATGACGTACAACCGCTGCGCGCCAGGCGTGTGCAGTGTGATGTGATGTTTTTGACTAAGCTTTTTAGAGGTCTCATTTCATCATCTTACTTGCTTAAATGTTTTAGTGTTCATGTGCCATCCATGAACACCAGGATTGCGGCGTTCACCCTGTTCCAACGTCCCCCGCGGCCGTGTAGACACCGTGCAATCCATCCTATTTGTGCGGGTATCCCGCTCGGTGAATGACTTTGTCGCTTCGAGTCCTCTGAGTGATGTTTTTAACGATGCAATAGGAAGGCTCAAGAAGGACATAGTGGGGTATACGTCGACGTTGGAAACTTTTATTTAGACTCCGACTCGATTGATATGTGATTTTGTTTCTTTTATGA
>JAXIVJ010003284.1:30000-45000 GCA_036785665.1 Chirona hameri
AATTGTTGGTACATTGTTGGAAGGGTAAACTGCAGTAATTTCCACATGGCCTTGACCAAGTCATGCAATTGCTCTGGCAAATGTTGGACATAAAGGCAAGTGCTAACAGGGTGTTACCAAACTACAAATAACATGAAATTCCCAATGCTCAGAATCATTCTGTCCAACATTCTATGGTTTTACCCAAGGTAACTTAAATGGTAGCTTGTGTGATGCCTGCGCTAGTAATGTATAACATCCTCAAAACTGGCTTCTCACCATTCAATTATGCTTAGTGAAGGATGCCTTCAAGCCCAAGTGTCATGCGCTACCAACCCCACTTGATACTCCCTGGTTTTACCCTACTTTGCTGTAAGTTTCACATTTGGGAACATCAATAGCATAAATTTGACCAGACTTTGCTGAGTCTGATTTTACCTCAGTCCGACAACAATATCAGTAAGTTAGATGCTTCCGAACATTGGACATTTCCTGTTGTTGGTGGTTTGTTCATACTTTGGTGCATCTCAATTTCACTAACAGCATACATTTGTCCAGTTTTTGGTGCACACAAGTTTGTGTGATGCCTGTGCTAGTAGTTTCTAACATACTCAAAACTGGCTTCTCACCATTTGATTAAGTTAAGTGAAGGACGCCTTGAAGCACAAGTGGTGTGCTACCAAACCCACGACACCCCCTGGTTTTACCCTACTTTGCTTTAAGGCTGACATTTAGGAACACCAATGACATAAATTTGCCCAGACTGTGCAGAGTCTGATCTTACCACAGTCTGTAAAGAATATCAGTAAGTTGGATGCTTCCGAACACTGGTTATTTTCTGCTGTTGGTGGTTTGTTGGTAGTTTGGTACTTTGGTGAATCTCTATTTCACTAACAGCATGAATTTGTCCAGATTTAGGTGCACCCAACGGCCAACACTACCACAGTTTACCCTGGGACTTGGGAGTGATAAATGTATTGACATACCACAAACATCAACTATTTGTTATCAAACAGCAGTGGTTGTATGTCTGAACACATGGTTGCAATGTACATATCAATATATTTGCTGATTATTTGTATTATCGGCTGGGATCATGGAAAATTAATTATGTATTGGAAATGTATGTTTTGTTCTCACTTAACCCGCGCGGCGCTGGGGTCTCCAGCCGAACGCGCGGCGCTGGGGGGGGGGGGGGAAAGGTGTTAATTTAAATTTTACCCCCCTCGTATCTTCCGAACCAATAACCGCAGCGAGACGCGCAATGCGGCGATCGCAAGCTCTCAACGAGAAGAATCGAATGCATACTCGAAATTCTTAAAATAAGGTCACATGTCAAGTCACGGTCAGGTCAAATGTAAAATGTAAGTATTTGAGTTTTTGGGGCTATACTTTCCATCCAAAGCCTTATATTGCAACTATTATCTCACAAAGTGCTCCTGAGTGTATGATGCATTTCTCGCATAAGTAAAAGTGAAATTGTAAGCAAAGGTCAAGGTCAAGGTCAGGTCACACAAGGTCACAGGTCTACGAAAGCCATGCGACACATGTTGTATGGGTTATTTTACACGTATAATTCGATAGAAGAAACCATTTTCACAGCCTGACACCATATAATCGTCCTCAGGTCAAGGTCAGGTCATAATAAGGTCAAAATTTGAAATTGATTAATCTAAATAAACATTGCATGTTTCTAGACTAGTTTAATCTTCGAAATACAGTGGTGGCATTTATTTGTCTATCTGGTCAGTAAAAGCCAAAAAACGCAACTAAAAGAAATGACGTCATGAGTTACTTGTTCTTAGAGAGCCATAAGTCAGTCAAAAATAAATAAATTGCTTTGAAATTTGGTTTGAACATCGTTCATACTCGGTTCTCTAATATATCTTCCGTTTTTTTTTAAATTTTCAAACAAAAAACTTTTGTGGAAATTCTTCCCCAAAAATCAGTTTTTTGCATTTTTGGGGATCAAAAACCCAAAATTTTGGAAATCTGAGATAGCCATGTCAAAGACAATGTTATTTCCCTTCTTTTGACGCCTTTTATTTGCAATTTGCAGTAACACGCTATTTTCTACGATTTTTCAAACATTTAACGTTTTTTCACCAAAAATAACATGGCATGACATCACTAAAACGTCATTATCTGCCACTAATTTTCACGAATTAAAAAAAAAATGGCAGAAGACGTAGAATTGATGCACCATAAGCTACCGTAAGTTTCACTTTGATATCTGTCATAGTTGTCAAGTTATGGAGAAAATCCCGGAGGGGGGGTAAAATTTACCACCCCCCCCCCCCCCCGCGCCGCGCGGGTTAAGGTACAACATCAAAGCTAGATGAAGGTTATTCATTCATCATCCTTACATATTTTTGTGGCAGATATGCACCTACCATTATTGGGTACTTAATATTTACCAAAGTACCTACAGTGCTGACTATGGCAGGTGGGGTAAAAACATATAACAACAATGAAATTGTGCCAGCATTGGTCAGCTATACATAAATGATACAAGTGTATTTCGTTTAACATGTTATGCCCACTACGTTGTACCAGGCTGAGGCGCGTAACACAAGAGGAATGTTGTGTGACGTCACGTTTGTGAACCCCTGTGTCATGGAATATTATAGTAGTCCATGCCTGTGTTGAGGACCTGGCCCAGTGTTGTTTACCTGCGCCGGTATCGCCATGAGTGCGGTTTCAGCCACAGTGTTGGTATCGGCCAGGGCAAGGCTGTATAAACCGGCCAGGGCAATAGAACGAGTACGAACAGTAAGGAATGCAATTCCCAAATGAATTAGACAAGATATTTTTCTTCTTCTGGTATTTGTTTTGTGTATTATAAATTAAAGGTATGGTTTGCTATCAATAACTTGTATTTTCATAGATTATATCTTTATTTATTGAATTCAATTCCAGCAAATATTTGAAGTAACGTATATTTAGTAACGCAAATATATCGAAGTAGTGTATATTTCAGTACCTATAGTAGCATTTGGAAGCGGTCATCATTAATACCCTATGAAGTAGTAGTCGAAGTAGTGTATATCTCAGTACTTGTAGTAACATTTGGAAGCGGTCAGCGGTCGTTACGACATTGTTTAACGCCCGAGCCCATTTAACCCATTTGCGCCCAGAATATCGAAAAATGGGAAATATAAACGTTGTAGCCAAGGCTTGTAGCTATCTAGTCCAGAAGTCGGATGTATAATATGTTCTATAGGTTACGAGCTAGCTTCGTCTGAATATCATCGATTTAACATGGGAACCCTACGGTGTAGTAGATTTGTAACGCCCAAACGCCCGAGTGCTGCCAACCGTTACTGGTGGGGGTTGTATCGGCAGCTGATGCCTCGTAGGCTGATAGCTGAGCCAACTGATGTCAGTCGGCGCAGTGCTGCGTAGAAGCTGTTGAGCAATCAGCAGGTTCGTTACAGCTGCAGCGGGGGTTACGCGGGTGTTGATTGGCTGTTGGCCTTAGGATGATCCGCTTTTTGTTAGGCCCGAAGAGTGGTTGCGGTCAGGGGTGCCGTTCCGGGACTTCCAATTGGCCGGCTGCCGGAAGGCTAGTACAAGGTGATGACGTCACTGGATACCATTGTGCCAGTGGGCACTGGGCCCCTCCGTGCTGGCTAGGGGCCCATTCGGCATGTTTATTGTTCAGGGGCCCTTCTCAGCCGCCCAGGGGCTCTTTCGGTCTGGTTAGGGGCCCCTCTGACCTGCACAGGGGCCCTATGAACTTTCCAGGGACTCTGGTTTGTCCAGGCACTTTTGACCTGGTAAGGGACTGCGCCGACTGCTTTGTCCCCCTTTCTATATGCTCACTGCTCAGGAGCCCCTCCAACCTGCCCAGGGACCCCTCCGACCTGCCCAGGGGCCCATCTGCTGGCTAGAGGCCCTTCTGTGCTGGCTAGTGGCCCATTCAGCATGTGCAAGGTCCTTCTGACTCGCACAGGGGCCCTTTCGCTCTAGCCAGGGGCCTCTCTGACATGTACAGGGGCATTTTGCACGTCCATGGGGCCCTCTGGTCTTTCAGAGTGCTATCCATGAGGTCTTTCTCTGGTCTTTCCATGGGATCCTGGTGCCTCTTGAAGTGCTCTAAACTCTAAAGACCATGCTTCACGTGGTCTCCAGACTCTTGGGATCCCATGATACCCCGCTTCGCGCGGTCATGGAAAATTGCATGCATGCATGCATGCATGCATACATACATACATACATACATACATACATACATACATACATACATACATACATACATACATACATACATACATACATACATACATACATACATACATACATACATACATACATACATACATACATACATACATACATACATACATACATACATACATACATAGATACATACATACATACATACATACATACATAGATAGATACATAGAGATAGAGATAGAGATAGAGATAGAGATAGATAGATATATAGATATATAGATATAGATAACGTGTGGTATATAGATAGATATATAGATATATAGATATAGATAACGTGTGGTATATAGATATAGATATAGATATAGATATAGATATAGATATATATATATATATATATATATATATATATATATATATATATATATATATATATATATATATATATATATATATATATATATATATATATATATATATATATATATATATATATATATATATATATATATATATATATATATATATATATATATATATATATATATATATATATATATATATATATATATATATATATATATATATATATATATATATATATATATATATATATATATATATATATATATATATATATATATATATATATATATATATATATATATATATATATATATATATGATGGTTGTTGTATATATGATGCATGTTAATGGTTGATCCTAGATTTGTAATGTAGCAAAATGAGATAGACAGGATGTGGACTTTGCAAGTTATGTGAATATATGTATTTTGTATAATTTCCCCCTTAATACACCTTGAATTGCTGACTGGGGTGTTTTCACCTCCATAACATCAGAATGTTCTACTTAACATACAAACCGATGATACTTCATCCATTGTTTTCTCTACAGCTTTGACCAATGGTGGATCTAGGCTGGTGAATTGTAGAATGCCAAACAAGAATTTTGCCTGGAAATGTGGCAAAAACTGCAGATTTGAGCTGCAATATGATGACCATTGGGAAGGTCATAGCTTCATTGCCTCGCCTTGGATCAGTCTGGGCTTTGATGTAAATCCAGAGCTTACCTTAAACTCAACCAAACTAATCAATTTTGTTGATGGGTGAGAGGAACAGATATACAGTTAAGTATTTTATATGCCTGTTAATGGGTAGGCATATGTGCATAATGTATATGCATTCACATATGCATGGATATACAATTCACATTATACTTAAACTATAGAAAACTAAAATTAAGTTACATGAAAAGATTTAAACATATTTGGTGTAATTATGTCAGCTTACTGGTGACTTCCCAATCCTAACTGACCTCTGAGTCTGTGACCCTCTACTGACCTGAGGCTGTGATGCCTGCCCTCTGACTGACCTGAGTCTGTGACTCTACTGACTTGAGTATGTGACTCTGTACTGACCTGAGTTTGTGATGCCTGGCTCCTGACTGACCTGAGTCTGTGATGCCTGGCCCCTGACTGACCTGAGTCTGTGACCCTCTAGTGACCTGAGTCTGTGATGCCTGCCCCCTGACTGACCTGAGTCTGTGACTCTACTCACCTGAGTCTGTAATGCCTGTCGCCCTGACTGACCTGAGTCTGTGACCCTCTGCTGCCCTGGGTCTGTGACGCCTGCCCCCTGACTGACCTGAGTCTGTGACTTTCTACTGACCTGAGTCTGTGAGGCCTTCCCCTGACTGACCTGAGTATGTGACCTTCTAGTGACCCGAGTCTGTGATGCTTGCCCCCCCCCCCCCCCTCGTGACTGACATGAGTATGCCACCCTCTACTGGCCTGAGTCTGTGATGCCTGCCCCCTGACTGACCTGAGTCTGTGATGCCTGCTCCCTGACTGACCCAGTCTGTGACCCTCTAGTGACCTGAGCATATGATGTCTGCCCACTGACTGACCTGAGTCTGTGACCCTCTACTGACCTGAGTCTGTGATGCCTGTCCCCCTGACTGACCTGAGTCTGTGACTCTCTACTGACCTGAATATGTGATTTAATGACTGCCCTTGACTGACCTGAGCCTGTGACCCTCTGCTGACCTGAGTCTGTGACGCCTGCCCCTGACTGACCTGAGTCTGTGATGCCTGCCCCCTGAATGACCTGAGTTTGTGACTCTCTACTGACTTGAGTCTGTGCTCTTCTACTGACCTGAGTATGTGATGCCTGCCCCCTGACTGACCTGAGTCTGTGACTCTCTACTGACCTGAGACTGTAATGCCTACCGCCCTGACTGACCTGAGTATGTGGCTCTTTACTGACCTGAGTCTGAGATGCCTGCCCCCTGCCTGACCTAAGTCTGTGAACCTCTAGTGACCTGAGTCTGCGACGCCTGCCCCCTGACTGACCTAAGTCTGTGACTCTCTAATTACCTGAGTATGTGACTCCTGCCCACTGTCTGACCTGACTGTCTACTGACCTGAATATGTGATGACTGCCCCTGACTGACCTGAGTCTGTGACACTCTGCTGACCTGAGTCTGTGATGCCTGCCCCTGAATGACCTGAGTCTGTGACTCTCTACTGACCTGAGTCTGTGATGCCTCCCCTGACTGGCCTGAGACTGTGACTACTGACCTGAGTCTGTGGCCCTCTACTGACCTGAGTATGTGACCCTCTACTGACCTGAGTATGTGCTCTTCTACTGACCTGAGTATGTGATGCCTGCCCCCTGACTGACCTGAGTCTGTGACTCTCTACTGACCTGAGTCTGTGATGCCTCCCCTGACTGGCCTGAGACTGTGACTACTGACCTGAATCTGTGACCCTCTACTGACCTGAGTATGTGATGCCTGCCCCCTGACTGACCTGAGTATGTGATGCCTGCCCCCTGACTGACCTGAGTAGGTGATGCCTGCCTCCTGACTGACCTGAGTCTGTGACTCTCTACTGACCTGAGTCTGTGATGCCTCCCCTGACTGGCCTGAGACTGTGACTACTGACCTGAGTATGTGACTCTACTGACCTGAGTATGTGACCCTCTACTGACCTGAGTATGTGATGCCTGCCCCCTGACTGACCTGAGTCTGTGACCCTCTACTGACCTGAGTATGTGATGCCTCCCCTGACTGGCCTGGGACTGTGACTACTTACCTGAGACTGTGACTACTGACCTGAGACTGTGACTACTGACCTGAGACTGTGACTACTGACCTGAGTCTGTGACTCTACTGACCTGAGTCTGTGACTCTACTGACCTGAGTCTGTGACTCTACTGACCTGAGTCTGTGACCCTCTACTGACCTGAGTATGTGACCCTCTACTGACCTGAGTCTGTGACTCTACTGACCTGAGTCTGTGACCCTCTACTGACCTACCGGAGTCTGTGACGCCCCTCTCTCTGACCTGCTATATGCGGAAATGGGACCTTGCGTGTTACTTTACTTTGTAAATACTTCCCGATGCTACATGTTCTACATTGCCCGATACTGAATGCTGATGCACGTTTTATCTGCTCTCAGGTATGGATCCGTCGACTTCTGGCGCCAGCGTGGCACCTTCTGACACAGGCGAATCACGCCTCCGAAACCTGACTGCCGCTCTGCAGCGGGTCAGGATTTTGAGGCTGCTTCGGCGTCGGCAACGCCACAACTTCACTGCGTGACGTCGGCACGGAGAAACTGGATCCGACCAGTGCCGATAAAAGCAGGGTGAATTTCACCTTGTCGGCCAGTTCCGAAATGACCCCGCTGGATGATGTGATGATGGATGATGGCATCGCTCGTGGAACCGGAGGCGGGCAACAGGCGCGTATTGAACTATCGCCTCAGCCGAGCGCGCCGCTGGGTCGAGAACGCATTCGGAAACATGTCCCAGCGCTGGCGCAAAACAAAACGAAGGACGGTAGGCTGCGCGCCGGAGAGGGTAGCGACACTGGTGAAGGCGACCTGCGCCCTGCACATGCGGCAACGGGAGGTTTAGGCCGCTGGCGTCGGACGCGGCTCCGCACCTGTGCCGGATGAGCGAGATGCCGCACCTGCCCTACAGGACATCACCAGGGCTGGCACCAACACGCACTCGTGTGAGGCGGCCCGTATCCGCCAGGTCTTGACGGACTACGTGAATGGTGCAGGGCGCCGGCAGTGTGGAGTGGCATCGCGCGGCCTCAGACCTGGACTAACTCTGCAGTGACGGAGTAGCTGAAGCAAAGCAAACTAAGCTAGTGTTTGGTGATAACGTGTGGTAGTGTGTTTATAATGTATGATTGTGTGTTTATAGTATGTGATAGTGTGCTGATAGTGTATGCTAGTGTGATTACTGAGATAAGCACGGAGCCACCAGTCATTTCTGTTTGCTCTGTGTTACGGCGCTGCTGGACACTGCTTCACTCTGGCATGTCAGGTTCGTCCATCGGCATGACATTTACGTCGATGTTACCGTGCTACCGTATAATGTGCTACTATGCTGAAGTTCGTTCGTGTCTGTATGATGCGTCAGTTCTAGCAAATCGTACGCTGTTGTATTGAAGTCCACATATGGCGATTATCACAAGGGACGGACGGTAAGCATCATTCGACACGTCAGCACTGCAAATCGAAAGTATTTCTTCGGTTCGGTAGGCGGTGCTGACGAAATCGAATCCCGAAACTCGTTCACCATTCGTTCCGTAAGTAAATTGCCGTACGCTGATATGTTGGGTTTGGACGCTGTCGTATTACTATAACCGTCATCTGGCAGCGGCCCTCACCAAAGTCCAGCTGGAATAATGGCGAAGGATGTCATCGCCAGCACGTCTGATCTGCTGACCCGTTGTGTGCCAGGCCCAGCCACGGCTTGTGTACTAATACACACCAATAGAGAACGCCATCTTAGTATACATGTCTGCTCTGCCGACCAGCTGCTGCCTGGAAACGATTGCATTCGAAGCTCAGGAATTCAACCAAATTAAATTGATATGTTCTGCTCTGTATTGCTGGTTCACGGTACGGCTCTTGATACGGTTTAAACAGAGAAACAGATAATACTCATCACACAGCTCAGTTCAGTGGCGTAGCCAAGGGGGGGGGGGCAAAGGGGCCATGTCCCCCCCCCCCTGGAGGCCAGGCGGGCCCCTCTGGCGACCGAGCGAGGGCCCCCTGGGGCCGAAGGCTCCAGTGTTTTGGATGGTGTCAGGTGCCCGCAAAACGCCTTATGTCGCATAAAGAACGTCCACGAACAAATCTAACACGAATAAATAACAGCATTTAAGAGCTGGTATTTATTTCGAGGGCCCCTCAGGCCTTCCCAGGGCCTCCAATTCCTTTCGAGGGCCTCTCAGACATTTCGAGGGCCCCCTCAGGCATTTCGAGGGCCCCTCAGGCCAGGCACATAGCCAGGATTTCGTCCAGGGGGTGTGGGGGAGGCGGCGCCTCGAAAGGACCCCTTCCCGAGCGTTAACCCCCCCCCCCCCCCCAAAAAAAAAAACTACGGATTTCGGCCACTTTATTTTGTGAGGTTCAACTTTCCAGGGGCCCTCTGATCTGTCCAGGGGCCCTCTGGTCTGTCCAGGGGCCCTCTGGTCTGTCCAGGGGCCCTCTGGTCTGTCCAGGGGCCCTCCAGCCTGCTCAGGGGCCCTTCCGAGCTGGCCAGGGACTGCACTGGCTGCTTTTTCACCCTGCCGACATCCTCAGGGGCCTCTCCGACCTGCCCAGGGGTCCTTCTGTGCTGGCCAGAGGCCCATTCGACGTAATCAGGGGCCATCTGACCTGCTCAGGGACCCTTTCGGTCTGGTCAGGGGCCCCTTTGACATGCACAGGGGCCCTTTGAACTTCCCAAGGGCCCTCCGGTCTGCCCAGGAGCCCTCCAGCCTTCTAAGGGGCCCTTCCAACCTGGCAAGAGACTGCGCTTTCTGTTTTTTCGCCTTGTCAACATGCTCAGAGGGCCCTTCGACCTGCCCTGGGGCCCCTCCGTGCTGACTAGGAGCCCATTCGGCATGTTCAGGGGCCCTTTTGGTCTGGTCAGGGGCCCCTCTGACATGCACAGGGGCCCTTTTAACTTCCCAGAGGCCCTCTGGTGCTGGTCTGTCCAGGGGCCCTCCAGCCTGTTCAGGGGGTCCTTAATTAAAGAAAATAGTTCACCTTCGGGAAAAAATTTCAGAACACGATTTTATTATATTTTTTAATACAGTTTCTTTTTTTCTTTTTAAAAATGGTCCTACATCGCGCCAATTCAGGACAGAAGGTTGTAAATTATTAATTGTATCGTGTGCGTTATTGGTCTGCGCATGCTCTGTGCAGTGCTGGCACAATTCAGACGGTACGGTATATCATATATGCGTCGCATTCCTTCGCCAAAAAGTCAAATATCTTCGGCTGGAGTCTTTTCAGTCAAGAAAACAGTCAAGATAAGGATTTCTCAACACGGGCTACAAAACTGCTATCTCAGTTTAAAACTAATGTTGAAGGTGGACTATTTCCTTTAAGACCTGGCAAGGGACTGCACTGGCTGCTTTGTCGCCCTGCCGACATGCTCAGGGGCCTCTCCGACCTTCCCAGGGGTCCCTCTGTGCTGGCTCGGTGCTCATTCGACGTGTTCAGGGGCCCTTTAACCCGTTCAGGGGCCCTTTCGGCTTGTCCAGGGGCCCTTCTGACATGTACAGGGCTCTGCTGAACGTCCAAGGGCCCTCTGGTCTTTCAGAAAGGGCCCTGGTGCCTCTAAAGAACCTCTGAAATGCTCTAAACTCTTAAAGACCACGCTTCGCGTAGTCCATGAGCGTGGTCTGGTCGGCCCTTTTCGGTTCGCTGCGCGCTGCGCGCCCGAAAAGGGCCCGCCGGGCCTCCAGGGCGGCGGGGGGGGGGGGGTAGCCTCCCCCCGCCCCCCCCCCCCCCCCCCCCCCCCCCCCCTTGGCTACGTGCCTGCCTCAGGCCTACCGAGTTAATGTTATCGACTTTTAAGCGTTGGTTACAAAATGATCTGTCCGACCTCCTATTTCCCTAAATATGGCAGCATTTGGTAGCATAGCCAACGAGCTACAATAACAGCGCAAGCCCTCATGTGGATGCGCGTGAAGTTATTGTGACGTTAGGACAAAATGTATTGGGGTCTGGACGTTTGGAAGAAGACGTTTGGGATGGGTGGTGGTGGTGGTTGGGGGGGGGGGCACGGAAGTTTTTTAGGGGGAATCCCAAAGTCTCACATTTCTGAAAACTCATCAGATTTTGCTTGCTTAGGCATTGATAGCTGATTTAAAACAAACTTTCCTTAGATAAAGTTGCTTAGATTTTCTTATCAGGAAATGTGTACATTTGTGCTGATTTCAGGCGGTTTGATGGGTTTGATGGGATATAAATTTTTACCCCCAAATTCGAACCCTAGATCCGCCAGTGTGTGGGCCCCCAATTGGCTACGAGGATTGGTTCTAGGACAATTGGACAATTGGCTCTGATCCCGTTTGGCCCCCTGGCCGAAATCCTGGCTACGCCCCTGGCTCAGTTAAAAAAACGCTGCAGACGTGCATCAGCTTCAAAAACTGCACTCCGTGGGTGGGGGGAGGGGGGGGTGATTTGATTCGATTTTGATCGCCGCCAGCAGTTTCATATCTGCTCCCAGTAATAGGGTTAATAGTATAGTAATAGGGACAGTAATATGGTTAATAACTTGATGTTTCTTGCGCCGTTGCCCATCTACGTTAACCCGCGCGGCGCTGGGGGGGGTAAATTTTACCCCCCCCCCTCCCGGATTTTCTCCATAACTTGAAAACCATGACATATATCGAAGTGAAACTAGCGGTACCTTATGGTGCATCAATTCTACATCTTGCGTTACAATTTTGTTGAAATTTGTTAGAATTTTGAGGAGATAATGACGCTTTAGTGACGTCATGTCATGTCATTTTTGGTGAAAAAACGTTAAATGTTTGACAAATCGTAGAAAATAGCGCGTTAATGCAAATCGCAAATAAAAGGCGTCAAAGGAAAGGAAATAACATTGTCTTTAAAATGGCTATCTCGGATGTTCAAAATTTTGGGTTTTTGACCCCCAAAAATGAAAAAAAAACTGATTTTGGGGGAAGAATTTCCACAAAAGTTTTTTCTTTTAAGATTTTCAAAAAACTGGAAGATGTATTAGAGAACCGAGTAGGAACGATGTTCAAACCAAATTTCAAAGCAATTTCTTTATTTTTGACTGACTTATGGCTCTCTAAGAATAAGTAACCCATGACATCATTTTTTGAAATTGCGTTTTTTGGCTTTTACTGACCAGATGCAGACAAATAAATGCCACCACTGTATTTCAAAGACAAAACTAGCCTAGAAACATGCCATGTATATTTAGATTAATCAATTTCCATTTTTAAACTTATTGTGACCTGACCTTGACCTGAGGGCGATTATATGGTGTCAGGCTGTGAAAATGGCTGCTTCTATCGAATTTTACGTGTAAAATAACCCATACAACATGTGTCGCATGGCTTTCGTAGACCTGTGACCTTTTGTGACCTGACATTGACCTTGACCTTTGCTTACAATTTCACTTTTACTTATGCGGGAGATGTATTATACATTTGGAAGCACTTTGTGAGATAATTGTTGCAATACAAGGCTTTGGATGGAAAGTATAGCCCAAAAACCCAAATACTTAAACTTTGACACTTGACCTGACCGTGACCTGACATGTGACCTTATGCTAATAATTTCGGGTATGTGTTAGATTCTTCTCACTGAGAGATTTCGATCGCCGCCTTGCGCGTCTCACTGCGGTTATTGGTTCGGAAGATACGAGGGGAGTCAAATTTACCCCCCCCCCCCCCCCCCCCCAGCACCGGACGTTCGGAAGGAGACCCCTGCGCCGCGCGGGTTAAGCGTCATTACCCAGTGACCAGTGATCATGACATTTATCTAATGAGCTATACACAAACACACTGTCAGTCATATCCACCCTAGTGGGGTCCGACGAGTGACGTCATGATGACGTCACTCGCACCGGGCCCCACTTCGCTGCGTTTTGCACACGGCTTTCCTCCGCAGAGAGGCCGTTAAAAACGTTGCAATCCCATTCCATGCGTCGCCCTGATCACGGCAAGCTAATTCCCCAAATGCTTCGATCGTTTTAAAGAGGTGTTAGTCTGGACCCCACTTCGCCGTGCTCCACAATGGACCCCACTCCGCCCCGCTCACACGTATAGGTGTGTGTGTGTGTCTGTGTCTGTGTCTCTGAGTGTCTCTGTGTGTGTCTCTGAGTGTCTCTGTGTGTGTCTCTGTGTGTGTCTCTGAGTGTCTCTGTGTGTGTCTCTGAGTGTCTCTGTGTGTGTCTCTGAGTGTCTCTGTGTGTGTCTCTGAGTGTCTGTGTCTGTGTCTCTGTGTCTGTGTCTCTGAGTGTGTGTCTCTGAGTGTCTGTGTCTCTGAGTGTCTGTGTCTGTGTCTCTGTGTGTGTCTCTGAGTGTCTCTGTGTGTGTCTCTGAGTGTCTGTGTCTCTGAGTGTCTGTGTCTGTGTCTCTGTGTGTGTCTCTGAGTGTCTCTGTGTGTGTCTCTGAGTGTCTGTGTCTCTGTGTGTGTCTCTGAGTGTATGTGTCTCTGTGTGTGTCTCTGAGTGTCTGTGTGTGTCTCTGAGTGTCTGTGTCTGTCTCTGAGTGTCTCTGAGTGTCTGTGTCTGTCTCTGAGTGTCTCTGAGTGTCTGTGTCTGTCTCTGAGTGTCTGTGTCTCTGTGTCTCTGTGTGTGTCTCTGTGTCTCTGTGTGTGTCTCTGAGTGTCTGTGTCTCTGTGTCTCTGTGTGTGTCTCTGTGTCTCTGTGTGTGTCTCTGAGTGTCTGTGTCTCTGTGTGTGTCTCTGTGTCTCTGTGTGTGTCTCTGTGTCTCTGTGTGTGTCTCTGAGTCTCTGTGTGTGTCTCTGAGTCTCTGTGTGTGTCTCTGAGTCTCTGTGTGTGTCTCTGAGTCTCTGTGTGTGTATCTGAGTCTCTGTGTGTGTCTCTGAGTATCTGTGTGTGTCTCTGTGTCTCTGTGTCTCTGTGTGTGTCTCTGTGTCTCTGTGTGTGTCTCTGAGTGTCTGTGTCTCTGTGTCTCTGTGTGTGTCTCTGTGTATCTGTGTGTGTCTCTGAGTGTCTGTGTCTCTGTGTGTGTCTCTGTGTCTCTGTGTGTGTCTCTGTGTCTATGTGTGTGTCTCTGAGTCTCTGTGTGTGTCTCTGAGTCTCTGTGTGTGTCTCTGAGTCTCTGTGTGTGTCTCTGAGTCTCTGTGTGTGTATCTGAGTCTCTGTGTGTGTATCTGAGTCTCTGTGTGTGTCTCTGAGTCTCTGTGTCTCTGTGTGTGTCTCTGAGTGTCTGTGTCTCTGTGTGTCTCTGTGTGTCTCTGAGTGTCTGTGTCTCTGTGTGTGTCTCTGAGTGTCTGTGTCTCTGTGTGTGTCTCTGAGTGTCTGTGTCTCTCCGTGTGTCTCTGAGTGTCTGTGTCTCTCCGTGTGTCTCTGAGTGTCTGTGTCTCCGTGTGTGTCTCTCTGTGTGTGTGTGTGTGTGTCTCTGTGTGTGTGTGTGTCTCTCTCTCTGTGTGTGTGTGTGTCTCTCTCTCTCTCTCTCTGTGTGTGTGTGTGTCTCTCTCTCTCTCTGTGTGTGTGTGTGTGTGTCTCTCTCTCTCTCTGTGTGTGTGTGTGTGTCTCTCTCTCTCTCTGTGTGTGTGTGTGTCTCTCTCTCTCTGTGTGTGTGTGTGTGTGTCTCTCTCTCTGTGTGTGTGTGTGTGTCTCTCTCTCTCTCTCTCTCTCTCTCTGTGTGTGTGTGTGTGTCTCTGAGTGTCTGTGTCTCTGTGTGTGTCTCTGTGTCTCTGTGTGTGTCTCTGTGTCTCTGTGTGTGTCTCTGAGTCTCTGTGTGTGTCTCTGAGTCTCTGTGTGTGTCTCTGAGTCTCTGTGTGTGACTCTGAGTC